>OY744525.1:92788685-92791185 GCA_963556195.1 Sepiola atlantica | reverse complement strand
CTCGTGAGGAGGCAAGTAAATAGGAACAAGGAGGTTGAAAAACAAGGCAAATACAATATTCTCACTTCCCGAAACACAGCCATCTTTTCCGATGTTAAAATGTTCGCCTTCAATTCCAATATTTTATCATCATAAACCTGAATAATCTTTTTTTATTTAACAAAAAAAATGAATGGCAAATATTTAATAGATGTTTTAAACTTCTAATTTTGGTTATAAAATTCAAGAAAAGTTCATAAAGCCGGCAAAAACGTGTACTTTATTTAGTAAAATATAATTAAGTTAAATTCGATTACAACCGTTTTAAATATTCTTCCGCAAGTTAAAGAGAGGAATTATCATGTCACTTTTCTTTTATAGTCACGACAATAAAAATGATGACGAAGACAACGAGTACAAAAAAAAAACTCAACACTATTAAAACGATTAATAGTTAATAATTATGAAGCAAACGAAAGTAGATGTCAATGAAAGTTGAGCAATTAAATGTTTTGCTATTGAAGGAAATGCTAATTATTACTGAGATCGACGGTCACTTGTTGTACACGAACACAACTTTTATTTCGATCGTCACGACTTTTCTACCCCGCCCACCCGATCCCCATTACTAATGCCGGTAGACAGGTCAACTCATGAGCAGCATGGACAGGCAGGATTTGACGTAGTAAAAACAATAAAATCTCGTATTCTCATAAAATAAACCATACCCAGTACATGTGCGCGCATGCGCTTGCAGACGCCCAAACTTCCGTGATAAAGTGAATATATATATATATATATATATATATATATATATATATATATATATATATATATATATATATATATATATATATGATGAGAATAAAAATTGGAAAAAGAACAGTATTTATTGAATCATCAAGTAGTTTAAACAAGGAATATATCAATAAACTTATTTGTCCTTTCCTTAACCCATGGATTTCAAAAAATGTAAGCTTTTATCATTAGAAGAGACCATCGGGATAAATCAGCAAAAATCATATTACTGTTAGCACAGATTTTAAAATATATAAATACAAAAATATACAAAATTTTTTGAGCAAAGAAAATCCACGTCGATGGAGAAATGTAACATGCCCCAAAAGGTAAATCCAGTATATTATGAATGTCAAGCAATCAAACATATCAGAAAGTCGAATAAAATAGGGGTACAAATCCGATGCTGAGATTTTTTGGTAAAAAAATGTGCGACTCACCAGAGAAGAATATAAGAATATACATCCCCAAATAAAACTCACCATATACGTAAATCCATCAGCCCGGTAGATTGACTTATATATGAGGTTTCGTTCGGATCAACGAACGGCTTCAGAAAAAGTGAAGATTTTAAATTTATTGAATAACGGTAAAACATAGGAAAGAAGAAGAAAACGCATAACGGGATGTTTTTTGGCACGTAGGCAGCTACTTGCAAAATATGCAGCGCGTGCGACAAAGATGTAAAAATCATAAAATGTGGGGAGAAAGAAAAAGAAGAAAATAAAAATGGTAACATGGATGAAATGTAGTAAAATTCAACCTGGATCGGAGTTTGTTATGCAGTGGCGAGGTATATTGCAGTGTTTGAGTGTAGTTTTTGCCAGATTTTTGGATAAAGAAGAAGATCCGAGTCTAAGGTTTGTTAGATGGTAAGGAGAGAAAGATTACAACACTTTCGATGTACTTGCGGCGTTGGAGAGAGGATTCAGTCTTGAGAAGGGTGCAGTTTGTAAAATCAAAATTGTGGTTAACAGTGTTCCTGTGTATGACTAGTGCGTTAGTGATATCGTTCTTTTGAGGTCCCGTTTATGTTCGTAAATGCGGGATTTTGTATTTCTGTCCATCTCGCCAGATGTGGCAGCCGTATTTCATGTTAGGACGTATCTGACTCTTATACAGGTAGAGGCTTGCATCTGGAGTCAGATACTTTCCTAAGCGGTACAATGAGACGACCATTTTCAGCAACATTAGCAAAAGACTGGATATACGTCTTCCATTTAATATCTCGAGCGAAAGTAACTCCCAAGAGCGGTAGTTTGCTTGAAGCATTGCTGGTATATAAGTATATAGGTATTTAATAAGGCTGTTTGCAATTAGACAAAAGACGGAATGATGAAAAGGAAATGAACAAATATAAATAAGTGGAGACGATATATGCGATATTTTTCTTCAATAAAACTTATTTATTTTTTTCAATTTACTAACGTAAATATTTCACTTACTGTTACATAGAGTCTGAGATGATGAAGAATATATCTTGATATTTTGGGAGAAACACTCCTTTAAAAAAAAAAAAACGAACAAACAAACATTCTTTCCGTCTGCTGAAAAGAAACGTCCAAAATTTGCCGTTATATTCACACACACACACACACACACACACACACACACACACACACACACACACACACACACACACACACACACACACACCTATATATATATATATATATATATATATATATAAGCTCAGTTAATCAGCGTTTATTTCTTTAAGGCT
>OY744525.1:92738685-92778685 GCA_963556195.1 Sepiola atlantica | reverse complement strand
GACCAAAGCGTTGCCGTTGACTTTAGCGAAGTTTGGGCGGTCGCGTACAATGTAGATAAGTGTAACGAAACAAGCGATCTGTCTGTCTGTCTGTCTGTCTGTCTGTCTGTCTGTCTGTCTGTCTCTCTCTCTCTCTCTCTCACGCATATGAAGTTTCCTGTTCCTGTTTGATTAAACCTTTATAAAACAAACTTGGTTTGCATCAACTAACGAAGGGGTATCCTAGCTCTCAACGATGATGGTGATAACGGCGACGCAGAACGATTACGGCGGCGACGGGAAGATCAACATGCGTGCGCAACGTGGGTTCACAACGACAACACGGGCGTGTGAAGGACATTTTATACACTCATCAGTAAGAGGTACATAACCATAAAACTAAAGCTTATTTTGTTATTGTATTGTTTCAATCTCTATTCATTAAATGCAAATATTATCCAAAGTGTTCAATCCCGATCAGAAATACGAAAAGAATAATTGTAAGTTAGAAACTAAAACATATCCCCTTTTTTTCAAATAATTGCGCGAAATACTTGTATGTGTAACGTCCGAACGCAGTAGACAAATTAGCCGACAAAGAAAAGGAGAGCACTTCTACTTTACTGACGTATTGTTTTTATGATTTTTTTTTCACTTCCTATCTTGTTAATCTATACAATAATACTCTAAGGCGATTTCATGTTCATACATACGTTATCACTCTCCACCGCCCTTTTAAAAGATGGAATCGCCCTATTGCCGAAGATGCAATGCAAAAGAGTAAATTCCATGTCGCTATTGTGAAACTTGAACCTTCGTGCGAGGAGGAGACTATAGACTAATAGGCTACAGAACACAAAGGATGGCCAATGACCTCCATTTTCCCCACGCTTTTGATGACCCCACGCCTAATTTATTACATTGCATATTTTTTACCTTATAGCAAATTATCTGTTTTGTTCAAAAAACGGTACAATGATATCGTGGGGTCTTCATTCGTGCCGGACGTCCATAGAATGGAAATATGTCACAAACTGCTTTTAAACATCAGATGAAAGATACCACTATAGAAATTCCACGGGTTTCTCTAGTAACTGAATAAATATAGTGTTTAAAGTCGCAAATAAAGATATTTTTTGGAAATAGTAGTGTTACTGTAGAGGGAAATGAAAGAATGGCAACATCTATCCATACAAAGTTAATTAACTTTATTCAACAATTTGTTAAGACGATGAAACATAATTTCCGTGAAAACAAAAAGAGCGTTTAAACTGTCCAACGAACGTTCCTGAGATAAATAGATGTTTTTCTGTAAGGAGAAATTCAGTGCACATTTTTCTTTCGGCCAACTCCGTGTGTATAAACGAATAGACATGGAGATATGTGTGTGTGTGTGTGTTAGCATGATTTTTGTTTTGTTAGTGAGAAAGCGTATGTATAGACTTATGTGTACATGCGTTCGTTTAGCAAGGTGTACTCAGTGAGAGAGTTTATGCACCTATAAACTTGTGTACATGTGTATTCGTTGAACGGTATGTGTAAGTGTGTGCTTCGCCGGACGTTGTGTTTTAAAAGCTCATGAAAGCCTCTCGTTCGTGTATCGATGTCCATCGCCAGGGGCCGGAATTAGCTTTTAAAGACGACTTAAATTGTAAAAGATTTTGGTAAATTGGGAAGCAATGAAAAGGACATGTCGTCATTTTTACGATACGGGCGTACTACTACTACTACTACTATTACTACTACTACTACTACTACTAATAGAAGAAGAAAAAGAAGAAATGGCCAGTTTGAGTCATATTGTTATCTGAAACGATATAAAAAGAAAAATGCCGTCGAACATTTGCAAACATGAAAAACACAGGAAGGAAAATCCAAGTGATATTTAAGATATCAAAAAGATCGTTCTTGCGATAAATGACTTAAAGATAAGAGCTATAATAGTTTTTATCAGTTCTCATATTACGAGAAAAATGTAAATTAATGATCTTTGTTCTGCCTACTTTCTTTTTTCTCTATACACATGGGTGTGATTAGATTAAGGACCTTAAACGGATTCAACCGAGTAGTTCTTCTTAATTCATTCATTTGACGAAGTGTTCTCATTCTGTAGAAGCAGTGTCCGGAAATTAAACGAAATGCTGCATTGTACGCTATACATATATATATATATATATATATATATATATATATATATATATATATATATGGCAAACCATATGTTTCGCCGAGGATAATTGTTTAGCTACATACGAAAAAAAAAAAAAAATGCTTAAAAATAATTTTTATTAATTACGAGAAAAAATGTGACTCGTTGAACCATACATTGAGCTCGAGTTAAACTGTTTGAATCAGGAAAAAGTGAGTTTGCAAAGCCATTAAGGTAATGAAAAATAAAGATAACATCCAAAATTAGCATCTTTCTTCTCTCCATCTATGTGTTAAATAGTATTACTACTTGTGGTAATATTCCATTTTGTTTATAATGGATTGTTCCAATCTTTCTATTCTTTCCTTTCGTTATTATCTTAGACGAGAGAGAGAGAGAGAGAGAGAGAGAGAGAGAGAGAGAGAGGGCAATAAGAGCTGAGTTACTGTATGAGTTATTTGAAAATTACGGTTAGAAAAATTAAAATAGAAGGTTTTCAAACATAATTCAATAGCGAAATAATTTAACATGTATGTTGTGTCATTAAAATATATAAGAAAAAGTTATAGGGAAACAAGCGTTGATTAACTCAGCTTTAATATAATCTAAATGAATAAATGCGAATGTTTTTTTAAATTTCATTTATCACTCCTATCTATGAATCAAAACGGGTTACTGTTATGTTAATCAATAATACAACATAAAGACTTGCTATTCTGTATATATAGTGCAGACAAACGATTAAGAGAGAACCTTTTGACTGCCTAATTAGCATAACTATTTTTTTAAACCGTTCATAATTAATTAACATTATGTATTATTAATTTGGAATTGCATTTGCTTATGTTTGTTATCTATATGCAATAATTTCGTCCATATTAACAGTAATTACTTAAAGTTATTTTTCCGATTTATTTATTAAATAACTAAAAGTTTAAACAACCAGCGCTCGCACACGACCTTACCGAAGGTCGTGGCTCGCCACGAGCGAAACATAAGTGAGAATAGAAAGTATAAGGGGAGACAGAGTGGGGCTGTTTCGCTTGCTTTCTCTCTGATTCCTTTCTATCGACCTCTTTTTTCAGTTTTTACATTTTCCTTGAAAGATAAGATTTTTTTTATTAGTTAAGTTAATGTCTTTATTGTAAAGTTTAACAACAAACTTATTGTTTAATGTTTACAAAGACCTTGTCACGATTCTGATTGACAAATTAAAACAATGGTTTAGTAGCACTGTTATCTTTCCCAATTACGAAAAAATATTGATTCGTATTTTGGTATGATTGTAGGTTAACATCCCTCGCGAAATTACCCCCCCCCCTCCCATCCACCCCCAAAGTATTCTACCTGTTTTAGGGGATCACGTGTGAACACCCTGAAAAACTTCACGGAAAGATGAAAAGAAATAAAAGTATTATTCTGGAATTTAAAGTAGGGGAAATCTTTTGTACATAAATCTAATGTAAAATGATCCCCATTTTGGGAACCAGTTTTAGGGCAGATAACTAAAAAAAATTCTATGGGAGTTAAATCCGCTGTGTTATTTATTTTGGGGGGTAGCTACTTTTTTAGGCGATTACACCTCGTTTCATGACCTTACCACTCGGACTTAGGGTTAGTAGTAAACACTGTTAGTAAGCTTCCTAAAAGGATAACATGGCTCGTAAATGGAACATAGTACGTTTAATATATATATATATATATATATATATATATATATATATATATATATATATATATATATATATATGTATATATATACCGACTTCCACTCCGGAAATTCCTCCCAACTATCACCCCTCATAAATATAAATAAAAATAGGAATAATACCTTAATCTCCCCATATCCACATCACTACTCAAGACCAATAATTGAGACCACGTAAATATGAAATAATAACTTCTCCAATAATATTTCTCCAGTTATTAAGAGGGTAACACCCCCATTTCCCATTATTATTACCCCCATAAGTCCCCACTATATCTTAGTTAAAATGTTAACCTCTCATATCTCCCAAACAGATTCAATAAAATCATTCAAGAACCCTGCAGAGTTACTGCCCTTAGACCGATTGACAAACTGCCAGGACCGGACCCGGGCTAAATTATTATTTAAATTTCTTTAGGATTGATTAAAAATCCTTTAATCCAGGTCTTAAACTTGAATTTAATGTGTGTTTTTTAACCTTTTTATCTTTTCATAAGTATAATCCTTAAACCGATTTTTTTCTTTACTTTCTCTAGAAGACACATAATTAACTCTCAAAACAGTAACGGCCAAATATACGCTACTTATAAACATTGACTCAGGGGATTTATATAGAAATATTTTTTATTTTTTTATATTTTCAAATCTTTTCCATTTTTAAATCTTAACTGTTGCATTTCACCCCCTCTTTTTAAAAACTTTATTAAACTTCCCTTACACTAAATTTAAACAAATATACATATCACTCTAATCAAATAACGCGTCTAAACGAGAATCCTTCTGAGCTTGAAACCGACGGTACTAATGTTATACCAAATTTTCTGTACCAATATATATATATATATATATATATATATATATATATATATATATATATTATTAAAAATAACCGACAATTTTTGTCTGGTTATTTTAGTGTTGATCCCTTCAATTTTCCGGATTAAAATCTTAATCTCGGAAGGAAATTGGCTGATGAAACTGCCATAGTGTACATGTTGGTCCAGAGTACTTTCTGACCCGTCTGGGTCCATCGTCAGTGGAATAATGACAAACAGGTAAAGACTTATAATACCTAATAAACATAGTTAAATTTTCCTGCCATAATTAATTATAAATCTCACTCCAGGTCTTTACCTGTTTGTCATTATTCCACTGACGATGGACCCAGACGGGTCAGAAAGTACTCTGGACCAACATGTACACTATGGCAGTTTCATCAGCCAATTTCCTTCCGAGATTAAGATTTTAATCCGGAAAATTGAAGGGATCAACACTAAAATAACCAGACAAAAATTGTCGGTTATTTTTAATAATACGTGTCTTAAAGGAAAAATGCTGCCTCGATACACACACACACACACACACATATATATATATATATATATATATATATATATATATATATATATATATATATATATATATATATATAACCGTACAAAATTGACCGTCTGAGATTGTTATTTCCCTGCGGTGATGAGAGCCATACGCTCGAAACGACGTCGTATGTAGGTAAAAATATTTTTAAAAATATTAAAAATAATTTAATATTATTATTAGCCCCTTTAAATGAAAAAATCATTTATTTAATTTTTTTTGCAAGCTTTCGTTGTAGAACAACTTTGTCAGGCGAGACTGTCTTATAGTTTTTTTTCTTCTTCTTTCTCATTTTGATGGTATTAATCCCGAGGGGGTGAATCACGGTAAAGGTAGAAGAGCTCGTCAAGTTCTAGAAGACGTTAGAATAAGTATAGTTCGGTCGATGTTATGCGCAGATTGGCGCTTTTTTGAATAAGGAAATTGACAGCATATTTGAGGCACGCATGAAAATGTATTAAAATGAAATATTTTTGAAAATCAAGACATCGTGCAATTTTAATGAAAAAATCATTTATTTAATTTTTTTTGCATAAAATTAAATAAATGATTTTTATATTTGAAAAGTTTAGAATACTGAATCATGTAATAATTTAAAAAAATATTTATTAAATGAAGAAAATAATTTATTTAAATACATATCTGAAACTTTCGTTGTAATACACCTTTTTCAAAGAGTTCTTTCTTTTTTCGTTTCATTTTGCTGGTATTTACCTCAAGGATATCGCAAAGTGAACGTCCGATCTTGTTGATGATTTTGGGCAAGTGAAAATCCGATGTAATGATGCGTAGTTGGCGCTTTTTTGAATAAAAGGGTTAGCACATCTTGGAAAACATCTGTAAGGTTATTTGAAGAATTTAGAATTACAAGTAATGTTATAATTATTATAAAAAAATATTTATTAAATGAATAAAATCATGTATTTAAATACATACATATATATATATATATATATATATATATATATATTTCTCTCTTTTGTTTCATTTTACTTCAGTCGAAGTTCTCAGAAATCAAGGGCCCCCTTCTTGAGGCTAACACCTGGTCTCTTTACGAGATACATAGATATCCGAGTGTTCCATTAAAGTTCTCCTTTATCTCTCAAACGTCGAGTTAGTAACGAAGTTAAGAACATTCATTTTCCTCTCCCTAATTGACCAGTTAACTATGTTATAGTACAGGGTGTTTCAAAAGTCTTGGGAACATAACGATTTTTAATAACTCAAAAACTATTATGTGTTGAAAAATGAAATTGGTACCGTTGGAAAGGTTAAAGTTTCAAGTTTTGTGGGGAATCTTCAAAGTTGCTCAATATGAGCACCATTCGTCACACGGCAGACATCTAGTCGATAGTCCATTTCCTGCCAAACGCGTTCCAGCATCTTGACGTCAATGGTTCCCACAACTGCCGTTACTCGAGCCTTTAGTTCGTCAATATCTCTTGGAAGGAGCGGCACATAGACTTGTTGCTTGACAAAACCCCAAAGGAAAAAGTCACACGGGGTAAGATCTGGAGACCTAGGAGGCCAGGGCATGAGAACGTCATCACTTCGCCCAGATCTCCCAATCCATCTACCAGGCAGCCTTGTGTTAAGAAACTGCCTTACTCTAAGACTCCAGTGTGGTGGTGCACCATCTTGTTGAAAAATGAAGTCATCAGATTCTGCTTGTTCCAACTGAGCCATTAACCAGTCTTCCAGCATGTTGAGATAGGATTCACCAGTGATAGTTGCCTCTTCAAAGAAGAACGGTCCATAGACACCTTTCTTGGAAATTGCACAAAACACGTTCACTTTTGGTGAATCTCGCTCGTGCTCAAGAAGTTCATGAGGATTCTCAGTACCCCATATGCGAGTATTATGCTTGTTAACTTTGCCATTCAGATGGAAGGTCGCCTCATCGCTAAAAACAAGCCGGTCATCAAAGCCGTTATCTTCCAACTTCTCTTGCATTGCAATGCAAAAGTCACGGCGAAGTGGCTTATCAGTGTCCTTCAACTTTTGGACCAACTTGAGCTTGTAAGGTACCATTTGCAGTCGTTTCCTTAAGACACGCCAGACAGTTGCTGGAGCAAGCTGAAGTTCCCTGCTGGCTCTTCTCACTGATTTACGGGGGCTCCGCTGAAAGGCTGTCCGAACTTGCTCAACTGCATCTTCTGAAGTTGAAGGGCGACCTGTTCGCTTACTTGGGCACAAACACCCATCTTTCACAAATTTAGCATGCCATCTGACAATGGATTTCCTTTCAGGGGCTTCTTTTTTAAATTTCCTGCGAAATGCACGCTGAACACATGTCCACGATTCAGTCTTTGCAAATTGGAGGACGCAAAATGCCTTGTCTTGTTTAGAGAACGCCATTACTGCACCTGGAAAGATAACACGAAAATCATTAGTATGACCAAAAACTTGATTAAGCAAGCTTTAAAATGGCACCAGTTTCATTTTTCTACCTGGAATAGTTCATGAGATATACGCATTTGTAATGTTCCCAAGACTTTTGAAACACCCTGTATATATTTCTTGTGTTCTCTTGGTCTTAACAGATTCCAGGACAAGAATTCATCTAGTCTGGTGGAGTATCCATCTAAGTGCTATTAATTGAGATAACATTACTTGGAGAAGGTGCACCATTCCTCGTATGAGCCAGTGTATAGCCGTGTCGAAGAGATCTTTTTGGGGCTTCGAATACTATGTTATTTTGAATATTTGGTCAGGGTTTACTTGTAGGGGTATTCTCATGTCAGGTTGTCTTGACAAACCATTGTGCATACAGACCGAAGACACTCGACGATGGTGTCTAGTAGGTAATTCAAACTCTCCCGATACATACATTTATTATAGTACATACATCCGGTTGGCATATATATATATGTGTGTGTGTATAGTGTGTGGAGGCAGCACTTAATGATTGAATCTTATAAAATGTAAAAAAATGGATAGAAAATCTATTGCTAATGGAGATTTTTGTATCTGTTTATCTGAAGCCGAACTATACTATTACTATTTTAATGTTAGTACAACTTAACTATGCTATTTTAGACTAATATACTATCTTTCAGTGCTCAATTTCGAGGGGTAGTGTAGTATATGTTCAGTTGTAATGATACAACCCCCCGACCCTTACCTCTTCCTTTTTTGGATAGGTGTAATGTACTGTACTATCTGCTTTGTTCTTATGAGACCATCATCCCAGACATTACCTACTCCTTTGAGGGAAGTATAGCTTATGTTTGTTCGTCATGATACCATCCTCTCAGGCATTACCTCCTCCTTTTTGGGGGTGGTGGTGGTGGTAGTGTAGTAACTGTTCTGTAATCATGATACCATCCTCTCAGGCATTACCCCCTCTTTTACGGGGGCAGTATAGTATATAGTGCGTTTGTGACATGAAAATATTTTTTTTCAAACGAAACATAGTCGTTAGAATGAAAAGAATGTGGTGAATTCTGAAGACTATGTTTCGTTTGAACACAAAAAAACATTTATTTCACATTTTCAAATATTGTACTTGTATGTTATTTCTTTCAAATCAATCATCTTGAGAAAGTCTTGAAATAAAGACGAAACGTTGAAGAATATATAACTTTTGTCCCACACGTTGTGCCGGTGCTGCAACAAAGAATCTTTTTCCTTTTTCATTTTCCATCACGTTGGAATATTATTTCCATTATTATCATCATAAATATATGTTTGTATTTTATTTGTTATTCGTTGACGTATAGGAATACAGAATGTTTAAAACAATATTTTCGGCCACTTCCTGCGATCTTGTTAGGTGTAATAGCAATCAATAATATTGTGAATCCAGGCGGAATTAATCCAATAGAATACTGGATTCACAATATTTTGGCCACCTTCGACGCAGTTTCCACGGACTTTTCACAATGAATTTTCGCCTTTCCATTTTCAATCTCTCCTCATTGAACATTTTGTCACTGGACTTTATTTTCTCTGGATATAAAACAATTTTTCTCACACACTTACATCCATTTTCTATTATTCTCTCAGATTTTTCAAATTTTGAATTTTGTCCACTTTCCTGCCAACTTATCTATCGATGTAATTCCTCTGATGATAAGATTTCGATCTTTGAAAAGCCTGGTTTAAAGAAATAAAAAAATAAACATACATTTTTTGAATACACCTTGAATTGAACAACTGAAGATGAAATAGATTTGTCATTTTTACATTTTTTATTTCTCTATTTTCATTTCTCTCCCCCCTCTCTCTCTCTCTCTCTCTCTCTCTCTCTCTCTCTCTCTCTCTATATATATATATATATATATATATATATATATATATATATATATATATATATATATAATCAGATGAACCTGTGACACGTTGGGTCACAACCACTCTCTCTCTCTCTCTCTCTCTCTCTCTCTCTTTATTTTATACGAAAATTCATAAACTGACATTCTTCTTGCATAACTAAAAATAAGTCTTCTTCTTATTATTATTATTCTTACTACTACTATCATTATTATTATTATTATTATTATTATTATTATTATTATTATTATTATTATTATTAGTTTTCACAAGTTATTACCAGTAGTGTTCACTGAAGTCTGAGTGATAAAAGTTCTTCTCAGTTTTCCAGCACTCTCCGCTTCTTAAGTTGCAAATCATTTTACGTTATCGCAACAACTGTTTACCATTTTATCCCCGCTAGAAACGGCAGTTGGTTTTCTTTGGAATTTGAGTGGCAGTAAGCCACCCCCGTCAAGATTACAATACTCTATGTTCCCTTCCAGAGAATGTCTGATCCCTAATGACCATTTTGCGTGATATTAGCAGAGGCTGATGCCATCACATGTGTTTATATATATATATATATATATTTTGGGGAGTGGGTGGGTGTTGTGGGGATGATTCATTTTAATGGATTTCTGGCAGTTTCAGTTCCCTTGGACTCATGTGATATTCTTTCTATATTTTCTGTTGTATTTTTATTTCAACTTGTGTCTCGTTAACATTCGTTAGTTACGTGAGTTGGTCGCCGCATTCGAGGATTTTCTTTCAAATTTCGGTATCATCATCATCATTGTTATTATATAGAGTATTATTTTTCTTTATTACAGAAGTAAAAAGACTTATTGTTTTACCATCTAATTTACATGCATGTTGTGTGTTGATAGATATGTACATTAGATGACGACGATGAAAAGAGAGATCAACTCTTTCTAAATGCTAACAGAGGCATAACTAAAACTAAGAGTAAGAGGGTCGAGAAAAATATCCGAGAGAGAGAGAGAGAGAGAGAGACGGTTAATTAGAACAGCTACAACATAATTTTTTTCCAACATAATTCATTCCCAGAACTAAGTTATAGTAGCATGCATTTTGTGTGATTGAATATATAAGAAACAAAGCCTTTGAGAAAAAACAAACAAAAAACGTTGACTAACTGACATGATCATGTGAACATCGCCAGACCTGCAATGAAAGTGTGAACTGAAACATCGGGGCGGGGGGGGGGGGGGGGGGAATAATCGACACTCAATTTCTAGAGAAGATCAATGATCGGGGCCAGCGAGATATTTTAATACGTTATCGTATATTAATGCATTCATTATAGCTAACACCCTTTAATATATTATCATATGTTACTGCGTTCATTAAAGTTAATCACCCCCTTAATACGTTATCATATGCTCATGCGTTTATGATAGTTAATAGGATATCATATGTTAATGTGTTTAGTTTAGTTAACCACCTATTAATACGTTATAATATATTAATGCGTTTTTATAGTTAATCACACCTTAATTAATCGACCCTTAATACGTTGTAATATGTTAATGCATTTATTGTAGTAGATCACCCCTATGAATAGTTTTGGTCATGTGAACTAAATGACTTTGTCTACGAACACTTTCCCACAGATTTTACAAATATGCCCTGAATGTAAGTCATCTTGTATCATTTCCAGACATATTGTTTATCTGTGTGTATATGTGTGTATATATTTATATTCTGTGCGTATATATATATATATATATATATATATATATATATATATATATATATATATATATATATATATGTGTGTGTGTGTGTGTTTTTAGTATACGTGTGTGTTTGTGTGTATACTTATGTCTGTGTTTGCGTGTGTATATGTATGTATATATATGTGTGTATGTATATGTATGTATATGTGTCTGTATATATATATATATATATATATATATATATATATTTGTCTATATATATAATTACGCTAAAACCATGATAACATCTAACGGAATCAATCTCACTTAAAAATTGCAAGTAGCTTGGAACGACTGTCGTCAGATACAATATTAAATTAATCATTTGATACACACACACATATATATATATATACACTCTAACATATTGGGGTCTCTAAAATATAAAAGCACATAAAATCACAGCATATCTACATTTCTCACTTTCTCTCTCTCTCTCTCTCTCTCTCTCTCTCTCTCTCTCTCTCTCTATATATATATATATATATATATATATATATATATATATATATATATATATTGGACATTTAAAAAATGCATAGTTTATATTTTATTTTTTAAAAACCAACTCAACTCAACTGTTGCACACGTTTCTAAATAACGCTCACATCTCTACTGTATTTTCGCATTTCGCACCGTGTTGGTAAAGGTGGTAGGATCGCTGAAAATTCTCCAGTCCTCAACGGGGAAAAACTATGTATTAACTATGCCTCTAAAAATGTAAAATAAATTACCGTACAGATTTAATAAACAAAACGACAATTAAGTTGTTCTGTTATTTATTTTCTTCTAATAAGAATGCAACAGACGAATACGTGGACCTTGTTAAATATATTTTCAACATGAACTAATGAACTCCACGCAAGAATAAAAAAACATTGTAGACCAATTTATAGACGAATGCAACGTAATTCTTGTACGCGTGTCTAAATAACGCTAACGTGTCTACTGTATTGCCGCATTTCGCAGTTTCGATGGAAAATCGACCTCGTTTTCGCTTACTTTTTTGTCGGAGGGATTAGAGAAAAAAAATAAAAATATAGTCCAGATCAGAACAGCAGTCTTAAAGTCACACACTCATACATACCGGCTGGCACAGAAAACTCGATGCACGCAGACGTACTGACTTGTATTCTGAACTTCACACACGCATGAATACTAGTTTGTACACAACAATTAGTTTATTTTCTCGCATCAAAAAACGAAAGAACAATTACTAAAATTATTCAACTTTCTAGCACATAAACAATTAATATTTTTACATTTCGTTTAAAATTATGATTTTAAAGAATTCGTTCAAGTTTTAACTTTTGTGTTTGATCAGTCACCCAATCTCTCTATTTGCTTCCCCTTTTCCCCACCCTATTATTCATTCTATTTATCACTCTCGCTGTTTGCAGTCGACGTCAGTGTTAACGTACCAACAAAAACTGTTTTTAATTTCTCTTCCTCTCTCTCTCTCTGTTGCTTTTCCTGTCCTTCTTTCTCTTGCCCCCTCTCTTTCTCTTTCAGTTTTAATCGACGACGAATAATGAAATACTTCAGTGTTAACGTACCAACAAAACCTCTGTTTACTTTATCTCTCTCTCTCTCTCTCTCTCTTGCTGCCTGTTTATCTCCCGCCTCTATCTGCGTATAACAAAGTACGTCAGTTTATTAAAAAATATCAACGTTTTCTTCATAGTTATACAACTAGAACGTTGGCAATTACAAAGTCTGAATCTTATAGATAAAATGAATCTTCAGATTTACAAAAAAAAAACGACTTACTATTGAACATTTTCACAAAAAACATCTGTTTTTCTTCGATACACGTGGCGAATAATCTCCATGATCCGCCATTTTTTTTTAATTTGAGAGAGGCAGCCTTGAATTATCGTATATAGTTATCTTTCATTAAAAAAAAAACACGCTAGTTTTTATATAAAGATGTACATACTGGTACACTCCCTTGGGCGATATCTTTAAATTAAGCAAATTAATAATAATTATAATGTAAGACAAGATGAAAAATTTTTTTTAAAACTAATATTTATTTGTATATCTCTCACCCATTTCTGTTTGTTTAATTGATATTTAGATCATTGTTCCAATATTTGTGGGAGGTAAGGTCAACACTTTTACCCCAATTTAATTATTATTAATATATTTTTAATGTCCATAATGTTCTGTGTATAGATTATAGTATTGCTATGATATAAACAAATACCCTAATACTAAATGATAACTTAACTACAAATAACTTTTTTGTTTGTTTGTGTTTAACGATCTGTCAACTATTATGAGGTCATCTCATGTCGATACAAATAACTAGTAATAAATTATAAATATTTTGTTTCTCTTATTTGTATTAATCTGAGATGAGCTTATAATGATTGAAATGTCGTTAAACATCAACTACAGACAATCCATTACAACTAATAAGTAAAAAAAAAAAAATAGAATTCATTATTATTTCATTATTCAAGACCTTTCTCGGGAATGAGTATTTCTGCTTCCACTCTTGAACCCCATATTTACCATTTTATTATCATTTTAACACCTATATAAATTTGCAGTAGGCTGCATGTTTTAGTGGTGCAGGCGTATTGACATACGTTGCAGGTGTTAGATGCTCGGTCAAAGGAAATACTAGAGGGGCACAGAGGAATTTGAAAATATCTCTGGTTTTGTATTTTGGATCACACAGAATCTTATTTTTCTTTGAAATGAAATAAGTGCCTCATAAAAACAGAGAGTCATGCTGAGACCAAAAAGTAAGGTTCGTAGATTGGCTCCATGATAAGCCACCTTAAGTAGACTGTCTGGCAGTTATCTCTAGTGAAAATCTCCAGCGGTCAGCCTCTGGGCGATCGAATGGTGGCCAGTGAGAAATACTGGAATCCAGGAGGAAATGATTCCAGGAGATGGGAATTGGAGGGGGAGACCTTCCACTCTGGGTATGACAGAGGAGTTGGTCTTTCTGAGAGCTGGCAATCAGTTTGAACTGGGTGCATTTCCAAGCAAGATGGGTCCATTGGGGCCTCTTAGCTAAAGGATAGTGCTGATTGGACTTATCTTTTTTTTGTCGGGGAAAATCTCATTTTGCAAGTCTACCATTAATCCTGGAAACACAAGTTTCATTTGTAGCTCCCACTAGAAAAAAACCCAAACCACCACCACCACCACCACCACCACCACCTGTTACTTGTTTATAACCTGGACTTGGGATGAGAATTATTTGTTGCAGCACCGGCACAACGTGTGGGACAATTGCGGCCAGTGAAGTGAACGCACTCATACAGGTACATGCCTATACTTTCCAATGTTCGAAGAAAAATGTCGTCTGTTTTGTTTGTAGATGCCCGGCGCGAACACCGACCTCACAATATTATCGTAAACACTCGAAAGTAATACAACCCTTCTATTAGATCTTGGTACAGGGTTTTGTTTCCAATTGCATCACAGGAAAGAGAGAGAGAGAGAGAGAGAGAGAGAGAGAGACAGACAGACAGACAGACAGACAGACAGACAGAATCCCATTTATAGCTATTACGCGTCTATATCCCCCGTCAAAAAGGACAAGGAAATATTTATATGAAGTAACGTCTCAATCGGTTAAATTATCAAAAGAAATAATAAAGAAAAGGTCTCAAACTAGAAAGTTAACGAAAGAGAAAGAATAAACGTATCGATCGGTAGAGAAAGAAAAACGAACATGTCTCTTGGAAATAGTGAAGGATTTTTTTCCGAATTTATTTCAGCTGGTGGGGTTGTCTGGCTTGCCATGTGCTTTCTCCCTTCTCTAAACACTTGAAATGGTTTCGTTCGGCACGGTTTTTACTCACGTGACAGAAGAGAAGTACATTTATTTATATATATACTAGAAGAATACCCATCCCAAGACGGGTAAAATTAATTCCTTGAACTGAACAGTTTTGCACCATTTTTATGTCTCACTACGAAGATTAAAATCAAGATATAATGGATACACTTCAATGCTGATATATTTGAGTTTTAAAATAAGATGTGCCCATATAAGGCCCCTTAAAAACGTTTTAAAATAAGATGTGTCCATATAATGCCCCTTAAAAACGTTTTAAAATAAGATGTGTCCATATCTGGCACACGCTAGGAAGTAAGTGTAGTATCTGTTCCGATGGATACTGCACCCTATAGACAGATGTCGTCTTGTCCTTCGGGACTTGATTCCACCTGTCTGTGGGTTTGTCCTGTGCAGTTCTAGGAGGTCCACCCTCCCAGGCTTCGCCTCCCCTCTTTGGGGAGGAGTAAGTTTATTGCTTACTGCTTGAGGCGCCCCTACTGGGGAATGCTGACGGGGCTGCCCAGGCAATTTTTAAATGGCCAGAGTGCTCACCTCTCGAGCGCTGGCTTTTAACTCCACTTACTCGACCCAAGCTGTGGTCACATCTTACTTGTGGGAGTAAGATAAAACTGGCCTTGTGCCTAACTCCTGCAGAGAAGTAAATAAATATAATGCCCCTTAAAAACGTTTTAAAATAAGATGTGTCCATATAATGCCCCTTAAAAACGTTTTTAAATAAGATGTGTCCATATAATGCCCCTTAAAAACGTTTTAAAATAAGATGTGTCCATATAATGCCCCTTAAAAACGTTTTAAAATAAGATGTGTCCATATAATGCCCCTTAAAAACGTTTTAAAATAAGATGTGTCCATATAATGCCCCTTAAAAACGGTTTAAAATAAGATGTGTTCATATAATGCCCCTTAAAAACGGTTTAAAATAAGATGTGTCCATATAATGCCCCTGAAAAACGTTTTAAAATAAGATGTGTCCATATAATGCCCCTTAAAAACGTTTTAAAATAAGATGTGTCCATATAATGCCCCTTAAAAACGTTTTTAAATAAGATGTGTCCATATAATGCCCCTTAAAAACGTTTTAAAATAAGATGTGTCCATATAATGCCCCTTAAAAACGTTTTAAAATAAGATGTGCCCCTTAAAAACCCTTTAAAATACTTCAAATAAACTGAAATTTGGGAAATATTTATTAATTGATGTTTAATACCTATTGTTAAAATTTCACAAAAGTATCAGAATTTTCACGAACGGCTTCCACCCTTTCTTTGTTCCCTTTTCATACAACTAAATTAAACTAAATGAAGCTCACATTACCCATCCTTACGCCCAGCACCTATGTTTAAAAATTAATAATGATCTGGTGATTAGTTTAGGAGTGAATCCTGTACATAGAAATATATAAACATATATAGACATAACTAACTTTATATAAATAGAGATATACAGATAAATACGCATTGGTCTTTATTATAGAGCTGAGGATCATCATCGTCGTCGTCGTCGTCTTTGATCACTCCTGGAGGAGGAACTCCTCCCTGGTTTCCATCCACCTTATTGGTGACTCTCATTCAGTTTGTTTTTCGCCATAGTCGCCACGCTAGGCACTGCGGGTTGGCGATATTATTTGCCCATAGCTAGGTGTCCACATACAGTGCCTGGTATTTCCAAATGGTCACCCATCTAGTACTGACCACGCTACAACGTCGCTTAACTTCGGTGATCTAAAGAGAACCGGTGTGTCGATTATGCCGTATGCGGAGGATATATAGCTAAAAATAATATGTATGTATAGATGCTCGTGTGTGTATGTGTGTGCGATGTTTTTTTATTTTTTATTTCATTACAATTAATGTCAAAATGTACTGAAAACTTCCCATGATTCTAAATATGACTGTCAATAAACGTTTCTTCCATTGTTCCGTATTTGTATGAGTCTATTTGCATTTAGCAAAGCAGAAGATTATTGCTTGCTTTCACCATCGCCTCTTTCAAGCACATGAGGTTATGTAACCTATTATGAGTCACAAAGAAAGAAATGCATTATTAAAATTCCTAATCCCGACATCTTTATGTACGATAACTTGTCGCGCCAAAAATCAAGTATTCGTATTATATGCCCTCTCACCCCAAAAGAAGGAATACATACACAATTTTATATGTGGACATCGCATCTCTATTACTGGCTATATCGCTCGGTCGGTCTCATTTAACCTTGCATGTGACCATGAAAGTCGAAGAAATCGGATTAGATGGTTGTTTCAGTTTGTTTTGTTTGTGTTTTATTTTTAGTTAAGAATTGAATTCAGAAAAGGTAGATTTGTTTTGTTTGAGTTTTTGTAATATTTATGTTTTCATTAAAGCGTAAAAATAAAAACCAAGATGATAATAGTAGTCCAAATGATCAAAATAATAAAGAAAACTACTTATATGGGCTTTAGGGTTGATGGCAGAAGCTTTTTAGGTTACTCAAATGTCTCAGAAAATACTGGAACACGGGTTCGCTAGTATATATATATATATATATATATATATATATATATATATATATATATTATAGAACACGTATTGTATTAGTTTCTGTAAATGTAAATCCGTTGAAACCCCGGTGTTTATAAAAAGTGCTCAATAACAAGTAGAACTGTTTTTAAGTATAAATTTTTATTTATACAAACATTATTGGTTATATACGTATACAGGGTGACTAAAAAAAACGGGCCCCGTGTACACTTTATGTGGTATCTCCTTTGTTTATTCACCGATTGTCCTTATTTTACAGGACATGACAGAATCAACGGCCGTGAGTACACCAAGACCTCAGTGGGAGCTGGGACAAAGAATACACTGTGTTAAATGTTACTACAAGACAGGCTCGTTTAAGAAAACCCAGGACACTTTCATGCATCAGTTCGGATGTGAAAAGGCTCCACCCAAAAGCAGAATTCAGAACTGGGTGGACCACTTCGAGAAGTATGGGACCGTGGAGAACTTCAACGCTGCCAGTGAGAACCGTCGAAGCAACTCGGCACGTCCCAAGAAGCGGACAGCCGAGCTGGTGGAAAGTGTGAGAGAGTCTCTCCAGGAGAGTCCGAAACGCTCTGTGCGTAAGCGAAGTCAGTCCCTCGGTATCTCCCCATACAGAATACAGATGCTGCAGACCCTTACAGCCTCAGACAAGAAGCAAAGGAGCGCTATGGCAGTCAAAATGCTCGATAAGATCGAGGAGACACCAAGTTTCCTTAACCTCCTTTGGACCTCAGATGAAGCCTACTTCCATCTTGACGGAAAGGCAAACTCCAAGACAAATGTCTTCTGGCGGTCCTCCAGACCCAATGAAGTAGCCACCAAGCCCCTGCACTCTCCTAATTGCACTGTGTGGGCTGCAATCTCGGTCAGAGGCATCATCGGATCAATCTTCATCGAAGAATCTGGCGTAGTAGTGACAGTCACCAAGGAGCGGTATGTGGAGGTCCTCAAAACGGTCAAGAGTGAGCTCCAGACCCTCTACCCGTCGCTCATGAGCAAGTTCTGGTTCCAGCAAGACGGAGCAAGTTCTCACACCTCAAACCTGTCTTGAGATTGGCTGAAAGAGAACTTCGGAGGCCGAGTGATCAGTCTCAAGGCTAATTTTGAGTGGCCACCCCATAGACCGGACCTAAGTCCCCCAGATTATTTCCTTTGGGACTATCTTAAAGAAAAGAATGTACGCAGGAAACCCAGAACCATCACGGAACTCAAGGAAGCCATCAAGGAAGAGATGAGAGCCATTCCCAATTCAGTCTGTAAGAACGTCATGGACAACTTCGTTCTGCGCCTCAAGAAATGCACGGAGCTAAAAGGAGTCCATCTAGAACACATGCTGTAGAACGGAGAAAAAAGGCCAAATACCCTAGTATTTTGATATGATGTTGTAAATATAATAAACTAGTTATGCCCCAAAATTCATTTCATTCGGACAAAACACTAAGAAACGGGGCCTAATTAGATTTGGGGCCCGTTTTTTTGGGTCACCCTGTATATATAATATTATATTATATTTTAAAAATAGTTTACCTACGTACGACGTTGTTTCGAGCTTACGGCTCTCATCTGCGCAGGGAATATATATATATATATATATATAGTAGTAACTAGGAACAATACCTGAACTTATGTCGGCTCCAAGGGGGGAGGGAAGAAAGAAGTCATATATGTTCTTTTAATACTAAGCATATTACAAATTCTGAGAAATCCACAACATCACTACGTACATATGTTAGGGATTTAATTAATAAGAACATTTCTTTTGAGTTGAAATGGTCGCTATTAGGTAGGATAAATAAATATATACCTAACAAGAGGGGAAAATGTAATTTTTGCGCACTGGAATCATACCATATAATGACATCTAGGGATAAACTTCTAAATGTGAGGTAAGAGATACTACAGAACTGTCGACATCGAAATAGGTATTTACTATCTTGCTTAAAGCCTAAATAATGGATGGTCGGGTTCATTGAGATAATTTAATTAGCTTATCTATAGTTTTAATATTAAACATACGAACTATTCACTTAGTTTGGAAATCATATACATCTATGTATGATGGTTTCCCTATTTGGCTTTATCAACCGTTGTGGTGCATCTAATATTAATGAGTGTTTACCTAAATTGCCTTAGTACCAGTGAATTAAGGGGATAGGGTATTGAACAAGTACATACTTTAATTGTAGGCATCTGAGTAATCATATAAAACGGGTAATAATTCAAACAATACACATAATTAAATATTTTTAAGTAATGGATTGAGTTTTATCAATAATAAAATTGCTTTCTAACAATATCAATAATGAATAACTATAATTATGAAGTGTGATAGATAAAATTGAAATAAGGGTGAATTCATAAATTTTTCCACAGAGGTTGTGATTTTATATAAACAAACAAAAACAGGGCTTTTTAAAAAAAAGATTTTTAGACTGGCTTTTAAACAAGTTTTAATTAGTTAGCTTGAGATACTTTTAGGATACACTGTAATGACAAACGAGAACAGACGTAACTTGAGAAAGCTTTATTCGGCATACAATGTCGGTACAATATTAGTGCTGCTATTTATATTTTTAGTAAAAGCAGGAGAGCTCTCCAAAGGGGGGATAATTCAACATATAGAAAGTTATTCGTAATTGTTCATTACATACACTTTATTTGTTTTCACCATCTAGGTCAGACATTGTAATTATATCATGAGTCCAAAAATAATAGGTGAATATTAAGCATATGAAAATATGGGGGGAGTGGCTAGACTTTTTGCATAGGTTTAACGATAATCTAATATAGAATTGAGTTTGTAGGCTTTTCTGCGGTAGAGTTTAAGAGGTAACCGTTACTAGGGGATTGGATAATCTTGATAGCTGGAGCTCTAATATTCTTTTTAGACCTCAATGTATTTAGTATTGAAGCTTTACAGGGGAAATGTAGTGTTTGTTAGGGGGGATATAGTAGTTATTTTTACCTTTATTTTAATTTACCTTTACCTTCAATCACTATTAATTATCTTTAATCTGTAATATTTAATTTTATTATCATTTTAACATATTTTTGTTGGCGGGCGGTGTAAGATAGGCAACGTCTCTCCTTTATATGTGAACTTTTTGAAGTGCGTGGTCGCTTATATGATAATAAAATTTGACAAAAAGAAGCAACAGAAAAAAACAAACGTTTTAAGATGCGAATATTTTTTATTTAAAAATCATTCACATTTCTTTTTCTTGAATTTCTTTTTCTTATTATTTTCGGACGATAGAAAAAACAAGTCCAGAAAAAAAATTAAATGATTTTTAAATAAAAATATTCGCATTTTAAAACGTCGTCTCCAAAGGCATTTTGTTTGTCGGTGTGATTTATTGAAATTAGCAACAACTGAAGAGGTTTATCTTACAGTGCCAACAATTTCCAAGCGAAATAGTCGCCCTTTCGGTTTCTTCAAAGTCCAGCTCCAAGAGATTTTCAACCCCAGAGCACCAACACACACACACACACACACACACGCACACGCACACGCACACGCACACGCACACGCACACACACACACACGAGTCGGATCACGACAATAATATGCAGCATCGTTTTTTTTTATCTCAGTATGTTTATTATTTTGTTTATTATTTAACATATGAAGTTTTCGTGTGAATTTCTCGACAACAGACTTAAAAAACATTAAATCTGTAAACGCGACATTTGATTCTGCTTTGCGAGTGAAATACATATTTACCAATCCGTATTATTCACATAACGAAAACAGAATTCCACTCTATTTCATCGATTACATACTATATCCGTTCGCATATATACTTCACGATGAATGTCGCCAGTTACCGAAGTCAAGGGAGATAAATATTTTTTTAAATAATTAAGAGTTAACTACTTTACATTTTAAAGATTATTCATAAACAACACACTATTTCTTTCTTTTTAATTTACATGACATAATTTACAAAACAAAATTTACATCACATCACAACATTTATATTAGCATAACATTAACATAATGGCAAAAATTAGAATATATTCCAATAATGTTTACATTACTGCTATTACTTAAGATTGGACAGATATATATATATAAACAGCAACAGTGTTTTATCACCTAATTTTCTTTATTTTATTTTATTTATTTTTGCTTAGCATAGCATAAGTTTATATATGTGTATATTTATTTATTTATCTATAGAAATGATTTAAGTGCAATTTCAAATCTACCAGCACGCATTTCGTTTCCAATGTTTACTTCTTTTATTAGTTTTACACGAATTAGGAAGCAATTTATTCTAATAAACACTTAAAAACATTCAACACTAAGTATAATTGTATTCTGATATTTTCAAAATTTACGAGTTTATGGCCCTTTCGATCTATTCCAGGACAATTGTCGAATTTGGCCAACCTGAGCGTCTAGCATCATTTGTGCCTGTGCGACCACTTTTAATGTCAGCATACCACATCATAATCGTTATTTCCAACAGAGCAGAGTCCGTATAACTTATCAAACCATTGCTTTGCTTGAACAGTATTTTCCCCATCAGAAAGCAATGCTTTATCAACACACGAAATTCAGATTTTTACATTGTTTTCAAAATTTACAACAGTAGCTTTACTTAAATAACTATAATTTATAAACCAATAATCCGATTGGGCTTAAATTTTGACACGTGCCATTTGAAGGTTAGTACTTATAAAACTGATATGGACTTTTATCATCTATATGCCACTTATTGAGTGATGTGTTACGATTTAAATTTCACCAGTTCATCAGAAATCATAATAAATGCTCTATACTTTACTAAAAAGCTTGGGTTCCGTATTTTTCGAGGGAAATACGAAATAAAATTGAAATTATAAATGCTATTTTTGACATTTAAATTTCACAAGATCGTCAGACGTACGATCAACTTAAAATTTATAAGAATCTTGAATTTCTTCAATTTTTCAGGGTAATGCGAAATAAAATTGAAATTATAAATGCTATTTTTGACATTTAAATTTCACAAGATCGTCAGACATACGATCGACTTAAAATTTATAAGAATCTTGAATTTCTTCAATTTTTCAGGGTAATGCGAAATAAAATTGAAATTATAAATGCTATTTTTGACATTTAAATTTCACAAGATCGTCAGACATACTTTTTCAGGGTAATGCGAAACAACCATGAAATTATAAATACCGTTTTTTTTCTATTCAAAAGTGCAAAAGATCGTCAGACGCCCGAAAGATTTATGATAAATTTCAATTTATAATTCTTAAAATTTCCCTTCAAATGAGACATGAACATAAAGTATAAATACTCCCGGGCAACGCCGGATCGAGACAGCTAGTTCTAAAATATTATTAGTCCTTTCTATTTCTTAATCTTGTTCTTCTCTTTGCTTTTGTTCTTCTTTCTCCCTCTCTTTCTTTTTATGTTATGTTTTATTTGGCAACTTCTGTATAGAGCTCACGAAGATCGTGCCTCAGGATTGTCTGGTTTGCATGAAGTCTTCTTCGTTGGGTGCAGCTATTGCTTAATATGCAACGTGGTAGGTCTCTACCCCCGACACCGAGAAGAGCAAGGCTCAGCGGTTGCATGCAAAGTCGAGGAAAGTTTGGCCCAGTACACGCAAAGGAATAGCACAGAAGCAGACTTATCACTCTCATTCTGCTTGACACACACAGAGGCAGGGACGACCAGAGAACGATGGATCCTGATGATGACTGTCTGGATTTTCATCAGAGCACTGTTAGTCGGGTAGCTGTGACAATACCACGTTGCCACCGCTCCCACCACGGGGTTATTGGTGTTTTTTTCTTCTCTTTTCTCTTCTTTCTGTCAACAATTTGTGTCCACTCTTCCCAATCACCAAATGAAAACAATTCTATCCTATTTTTCTTTTATGCCATAACATTCTATTAGATACTATGCGTGATAATCTATGTTCTGATCAGGTTATGTTGCTTGCATATCATCGGGACTATTGCACGCTTTAAACGCAATAAAAATGTCACTGATGAAGATAAACTTAACTTTGATTTATCAACTAGTCATATTTACATACTATAATCAGAAATTATTTCATAATTTACATCCTTTTATGGAATATTATTTCCATTGCATAGATAGATAATTATAACTAGTTATCTATGTTTGTGCGAGATGATTCTAAACTTAAGAAAACTTCGTAAGCTATATCGCACTATTGTATTTTTTTTACATACTGGCTGAACCGTTGCCCGAGAGTATTTTTAAATGTCATTTTCTGTTCTTTTAACTGTTTTTGTTTAATTATTGTACAAATAAGATAAAAACATTTATACTGATCGACAGCGGCACCTCAGAAGTCCGTTTGTTACAGAAAGAATTATCAGCCGGATAGAATATGTAATCGATAAAATCGATTAGATTTTCAATTTTTTATGGCAAAAACTGCAGAGTAGTAATGTTCGAATAGAACTGGCTAGTCAAAATAAAATATTGATTTGGCAGATGCTATATAGAAGTTGAAAACTCTGACCTATTTAATTTTATATATTAGATAAATTTATTTTATTTTTGATTAAATAACATTTGATGAGATAGTCAACTATTAAATAGTAATTTAAGTTAGTAAATTAATTCTTTCCATTACTGAACTAATACAATTTAAGTAAACAGAATTCGTCTTCTAAACGTCTTTCCTTTTTATTATATCCCCTTTTTGCGTATGAAGTTTTATAATTTAAAGCGATATCATGATTAATGAAGAAAATGCAACGTTCCGAGCAGAATATACGATTTTTTTTATATAAGTCATTTAACAGGTCACACGATTGTTGTTAGTCTCTGTAATCTAATAGGTTCCACACTGTTTACAAAGCTCCAGCCATGTTGCATGTTTGTGCTTTGTTTACAAGTAATTAAACGGAATGTGTTCCGACGAACTTGCGGCACTTATCCCCTCCTCAATGTAAATACACTCTACCAACACGACAATCAGCAAAATCATACCCTTCATTATAGAGGTCCCTAGATGCCGAAAAACTTTCTACTCCAAAAGCTTCTTTCCTCGAACTGTTTGCCTTTGGAAGTCACTCCCTGCTCCATGTTTCTCCGACTGTACCAACATGCGTAAATTTAAATGTAATATGAAAAAAACATCTCGCTGCACAACTATCTAGTTAGGATGCCTCTATAAATTTAGCCCCTAGTTCTCAGTAGCCCCTTATGTCTAAATGGCAATGTGCCTTGTTTGAGGTAAATAAATATAAACAAAAAGCATCGTGAACGTTGTTTTTATTAATGAGCTATTTCACGAGGGGTGGTCTATTACAAGGTGGGTTATAAAGATCTCCCAAATTTTGAATGAATATAAAAAAATAACATAACTATCTAAAAAAATGTCTATTATTATACTAAATATGAGTTAATCAAACTTTGTTTTCTTAAGTTTTTTTTCCTAGATACCTTAATAACACAAAAATACTAAAATATATCTTAGTTCTGGTATTGAGTTATGTTTGAAAGAAAATAATATGTTTCAATTGTTCTGATCATCCGTAATTTATAATTAACCAGACAAGTCACCCATCTCTCTCTTGCTATCTGTGTATTTCTCTCGAGTCCTCTCACTCTATGCTTATTCAATCACTCTATAATATTTCTTACTGCCCATGTGAGCATTTAGAAAAATAGTAATTTTTTTCAACATCGTCATCTAATTTACATACGTTGTCTGCACATGACACAAACATGTATGTAAATTAGATGGGAAAATAATAAATATGATCACTTCTACATCAATAATAATACTTCTATATAATAATAATGATGCTAATAGTAATGACAATAATGATGATATAATAATATAGAAGTAAAGAGTATTAGTATTTGTGTTATGCAAGAAGAATGTCTTAAAAGATATGTCACAATTTATTAATTTTCGTATGAAATCAACGACTCACGGATACAAAACATGTAACGTGGTGCTTATGTGTGTGTGTGTGAGAGAGAGAGAGAGAGCGATAGAGAGAGAGAGAGAGAGAGAGAGAGAGAGAGAGTCTGCCTGCCTAAATTCCACATATGCATTAGACGAGCTTCTTTTCAAAACTTCCGAGCAGGAGAGCGCATTCCTCTAACGTTGACCAGAATAATTCAAGCGAGACAACTAGGATATCAGTCATAGGGAGATAACTTCAATAATTCTAAACCAACATTTCAGTATTGGATAAGTATGGAGTTGCCCTCAAGGCGCAAAGGTAAGTAAGTATGGAGGATAAGCTATTAATCATGCAGCAGAGGCCCTCTCTTTACATCGCTGCAATGATCTATTAGAAGAAGAAAGCGGCGATATACAGTGTTCCAGTGTCGTCGCAGGAGTTGCCAGAACGTTGTTGTGTACAGTTTCGAACTGCCTTAGGGACTCGAGTTTCGGACTTTATTTCTCGGTGTTCACTTCTTAAGCCTTTCCTATGAGTGGGTATCGCTGGAAGGCAACAGATATTTGAGATTAGTGTTTTCTTTCTCTCAGGTAGGCTGTTTTCCCAGACAGATGAGCTCTATTTACCTAAAACATTGGTTTTCAGGTTCCATCAGTAGTATCAGGGCGACCTATGGTGGACGGGTTTAGCACCAAGCGAGATTAGGTTGCAACCCGACTAACAGGGTTCTGATGAAAATCCAGTAAGAGTTCGCATCAGGATCAGCCGTCCCCTGGTCGTCTCTGCCTCTGTGTGTGATAAGCTAAGACGTCACAGGCGCGAAACCGCACATCAATGGCAACACTGCTTCTGTGCCATTCCTTTGTGTGTCCTGGACTAAACCTTCCCCGACTTCGCAGGCAACCGCTGAGCCTTGCTGCTCTCGATGTCGATGGTAAAAACCTGCAATCATGCAGGCTAATGAATAGGTGCAACCAACGAGGAGGACTTTATGTAGATCAGACAATCCTGAGGCACGATCTTCGTGAACTTTCTGCAGAAGCCCGACTCTCTAAACAACAAGAAACAAATCAGTGGTAGCAGCTTTGTCGAGCTTATATTTAAGCCACACGAGTAGGATAGGGACTAGATTTAGTTGCCAGAGATTGTTGGAGACGCACGATTGTTGGGAGCTTGTCCACATTGTCAGCATCGACTACGACAAACTTGGGACCATTTGAGAAATTATTAAACTAATAGAAACAAATTAATACAACCGTCCTCTTTTAAGCTTATTTATTTTTAAATACATTTTTGTGTATTATTGGTTTACAATAAAGCGACAACAATATCATTCATGAATATGTAATGTTCATTCTAGTCTCCAAATAATGCACCACTTTTCATTGAAGAGGTCATCAACATAGGTCACACGGTTGTTTCAGAGTTCCTGTAAGCGTCTTGCATATACTTTCATCTTAATACATTTCCGTTTCTCTCTTTTTACTTTAATTTTAATTAAGAGTTTTCTTTTTCTTTTCTTTTTCTCGCTATCCACTTTGCGTTTCTCAATTACCGCCACCGCCGCCACCACCACCACGTCGCATTATTTGCAATTTCATTACCCTTCTACTATTAATGCCCTGCCTGCCCCCTCCACCCTTGCCCGCGTTGTCGACTACCTCATTTCCAAGACGTGTTCTTCTCCACTGATAAGCACTTCCGGTCCAAAACTGCAAATTGTTCCCTTTGAAACGTCCATTTGTGAGATTTCGACCAGCTCTTCTCATCTGTTGTGCTGAAGGCCAAGCGGATTTACAGAAACTTCCGTGCTGTTCTAATCAACCATGAAAGACATTTTTCCCGATCTCCCGGATGTTAAACGGAAGTGTTTAAATAAATTGGATGTTTCGGATGAAAAATGACCATCGCCATCCATCGTAGATGAGATGATCCTCTGAACGTTTAAGAACTGAAAGTAATTCAATTACAACCAGAACAAGCTCAAAACAAGAAACAAAAACTGCATGAACAAATGACTATCTTATTATAATGGACATTTGGTGTCTGTTTTATATTATTTAGACTGTTAACCTGATCTATATTCTTTTAACACCCAATTCAATTTATATACACAACAAAATAATTATCCACAGATTGACCGAGATTTCTACTTTACGTTTTAATTTAAGAAAATTGTTTTTAATAAACAGTTTGCGAATATTTTTGATTTCTTATTATTCTAATAATTTAATAGAAATGAAACTAATTTCGTGGTACATCGTAAAGGAAAGCCACTAAGAAAATAATTATCTTATGTTGTTTCTTATTGAGTTAAATTACGTACATTTTACAATGAAATCGGAATGAATAGACAAGCCAACGTTCCACCCTAAGAGTTGTCAAGCAGAAAAGTTCAACTCCAAAAGATGCTTTAAAAAATTAAACCCTAAAGTAATGTCTTACAAAAAAGTTCCACCCAAGAGATATTTGACAAAAGAACGTTCTACCCCAAGTGAAGTTTTACTAAAAAACGTTCCATCCAAAAGATATTTTACAAAACAATACTTTCTTATTTAGTTAAATTTACTACATTTTACAGTTAAATAGGAATTAATAGAGTAGCCAACGTTTCACATAAGAGATGTGTTATACACAAAAAAAAATGTTCCACCTCAAAAGATATTTTACAAAAAACGAAACTTTCTTATTAAGTTAAACTAAGTACATTTTACAATGAAATAGGAATGAATAGACTAGTCATCATTCCATCCCACAGATGTCTTAAAAAAACTTTCACCCTCACAGATGTCTTAAAAAACATTCCACCCCAAGATATGTAAAAAAATGTTCCCATTCCAAAAGATGTTATACGGAAAACGTTCCACCCCAAGAGATGTCTTATAAAAAGACGTTCCACCCCAAGAGATGTCTTATAAAAAGACGTTCCATCTCAAAAAATGTCTTACAAAAAGACGTTCCACCCGAAGAGATGTCTTAAAAAAAGACGTTCCACCCCAAGAGATGTCTTACAAAAAGACGTTTCACCACAAGAGATGTCTTACAAAAAGACGTTTCACCACAAGAGATGTCTTACAAAAAGACGTTTCACTACAAGAGATGTTTTACAAAAAGACGTTTCACCACAAAAGATGTCTTACAAAAAGACGTTTCACTCGAGAGATATCTTACAAAAATAAATCGTTCCATCCAAGATATGTTAAAAAGAGCAGCCAATTTATTAAAGTAATGATGCTATTGGCACTATAATGACGTACTTTGCACAGTCTATTTACAAAATGATGTAGTTCCGCCCGGACAACTGATAATAGGGAAACATGTTTTAATCATGACCAAAAATCAAAACCAGTAAGGGAGATAACTTATATATAATTGAAGAATATAAAAAGAGTTGTCTTCCTTTACAACTAAATTGTTTATTTACTTTGCTATATAAGTTTAAAAAATATGCAAACGAATAAAAATTAGAAACTAAAATGACTTCACTGCATCCCAGTCAGGTAGGTTTGTTTACGTTTGCTTAAGCCTTTAACAGTTTGGAACCAATGGTATCATAGTCCTTAATATAAAAGTAAAATTTAATTTAATCAATTTGATAAATGTGTTTATTTTGAAAAGTTATTAAAATTCCTAATTTTATAAATGAAATCATTATATTAGAAAAAATAAACTGATAACGAAAATAGTAATAAAGAAACTAACAAAATTAACTTTTATTAATTTATTTTATTTCATTATTTATTATTTTATTTATTTTTATCTATTATTATTTTATTTATTATTTTAAAATTTTTTATTTCATTATAATTTATTATTATTCATTTATTTTATTTCAAAATTTAATTCATTGATTTATTATTATTATTATTATTATTATTATTATTATTATTATTATTATTATTATTATTATTATTATTATTATTATTATTATTATTATTTACGCATGTAAATAAATAAACAATTTTTTTTTGCAACAACACATACCCTTATCTTTTCTATTCAGGAGTTTTATTTTGACTATTTATCCTGGTCTCATCTAAGTTTTTCTTTAATAGCTGTATTTACATGTTTACAAAGTTCTTACCTATATCTTTAACGATTTCGTAACGTAGCATATGTTTGAAGTCTGGCAAACCGAATTAGTATCAGAGGGCGGTGTAGACTGGTTTGCCAGAATTATACTGGCTCGTCTGACAACCAACGAACTAACCAAAATTATATACAAACCAATCAATACATTTTACGCAAGATATGAATGCGAAATTCATTCAGCGTTAAGGATTATTTTCAGATACTATCGCATCAACAATATATACCCCCCCCCCGTAAAACATTTCTGGTTTGCACAGGCCACCGATTTAAAATAGAAAAGAACCGTCTGGTGCTCTGAAAACCTTGTGATTCCTATTTTGTTGCTTACATCGTCAACGACGACATATGTTACCGGGTCGTCGGCAGAGATTGTACTTCTCTGATAAGCCACTTCTAATATTTACAAAGCAATATTTATTGAATGACCTATAATATTTACTTTTGGGTCGGATCGGGCCATTTATACAGATCAAATGTCTCGGCGAAACCCTAGAAAACCTTTCAAACTCCAAGCAGCCTGTCCCCATCATGTCAAAGATCAGTTCCTGATTTCATGGAGCGATACCAATATGGAACCGGCCGAAGAAGAGTTGCGTTATTTTTGTGTCTGCTCTTCGCGTTTAATGACATGTACGGTCTTCATATTCATTTACTACAGACATTATATGCTTGCCTTGTTTTATTGTCTGTTTTACGCATCGGCATATCAACCTATATATATATATATATATATATATATATATATATATATATATATATATATATATATATATATATATTTTTTTTGATTTTATTCAATTAGTTGCCCTAACTAATGGAATAAAATAAAAAAAAAATATATTTTGCTCTGAATTTTCATTGAGCACTCTCATAAACCCGGTTTCAACTTCCTTCGGATTCATACCCCCTGGATATTTGTAACAAGTTAATTATATATATATATATATATATATATATATATATATATATATATGTATATATAAAGTATAAAGGTATACTCAAAAAAGAATAAAAGGGAAATACCAGCAGAGTGCTCAATTAAATTAAATTAAGAGCGTAATATTTTTTGTATTTTTAAATACAGATTTTAATCAGACATGGACCAGTGGTTTCTGACAAGAAAAGGGTTTTAAATCCCCGATTCCGTCTTCTTCGGCATAGTCTGAAATAGTAAATGATGGAATTTCTTCAAAAAACATTTATAACCGTTATAAAACGCTATGGACAAAGAATTTGAAATGAGGGGCCGGCCAGACGCTAGGTCAGAAAAATAGGCGTTAAGTAGGTACGTGCAAAATTAATGGCCGCTTGCACTGACCCTCGTTCTTAAAAGTGTCTTTTCTTAATTTTTTAAAGCAGTTTTCGTTTAACTTTTGATTGTGTTTGAAAGATAAAAGCCTAATGTTATTATATAAAAGGAAACAAATGTATATTTACGTTTGAAAAAAAAATTAGAATTAAAAATGTTGTCAAAAACCCTTATAAACGTTCAAAATTGATCAAAACTACAAATTCAATAAAACACGTTTTAAATTCGTTGGAAAGATAAATATCAATTTTTTGGAACTATTTCAAAGAAAATTATTAAATTTAGTCTTAAGAGAGTGAATTAAAAAAAAATTGACCTTCATTTTTCTACTAAAACTTGTCGAATTATCCAAAATAAAAAATAAAAGATACTTCACGGACGCATTTTGTTCATAAAAGTAAGTGTAAACAAAATTTGGCGACCAAATCTGAAAGTATGGAAGCCCTTAACTGCAGTAATATTTATTTTTATTTTAAAAAATTTATATGGAAGTTATGCTTTATAGAAATTGAAAAATGATTAGACCTTAATTTCTTTATTTTTTAAGGTTACGAAAAATATGTCTACATTAAATTGACAAGTATGGAAGACACGAATTTATTATTTTTTTGAACAGAAGGTTTTTTAATAATTTTCCCTTATTTTTATTTTTATGTACTGGTGCAGATTAGGACCCAAGCTAACTCTGACCCTAAACCTGTTACATGTCTGGAGTTTGGTTTCAGCATTTGCCAATTTTTTTTTCATGTTAGATATTCTAGCATGCCACTTTTGTTTTGTACTGTTGAATTTTCTTTTTAGGAAGGAAAGTTCTTTTTTTACTTTTGCTAGTTTTGTTAACAAAAGTTTATTAGTTGGAGAAGTAGAGGCAGAAGCAATGGATGCAGTTGTTGATTTAGTATAAATCCGAGAGGTGTTAGTTGTAGTCGAGAGGATACATTCATGGGCTTCAGTTTTGCACACGTTTTTGAAGGCGGTTAAATGTAAATTATGCCTTTTCTTGAAAAATACTTTCAATTTACAAATCATAGAACTGGTTATTGGTGGGTACCCATTTCGTCTGTTTTCCACAGTAGCCCATTCTTGTATTCTATTCTGTGAAAAATCCTTATCGATAAATTTCTTTACTATGTGCCCAACTAAAACTGGATGAGAATTCTGAACTTAGGATACTGCTCCTGGATATATGATAGCATAGACATCTAAAAATTAAAAGAAAATGTAATGATAAGAAAGTTAATTAATTAAATTTTTCTGTAATGAAAAAAAAAAGAAAATCTTATTTAATTATAATATTTTCGAATGTACAGAATTAAGATTTTAATTATTTTATCTACAAAGATTTATATTTAATGTTATAACTTAAAAAAAAAATTAACTTTTTTTTTTAAACTGAAGAGTGGGGTCAAAATGATTTTAACAGTTTGGGGATCCCCCCCCATTACAAATGTTTTGCAAAATAATTTATGGAAATGTTTAAAAAATAATAATGGTGCTTCTTTAAGCATATCTGTAAAAAAAAAGCTAAAGAAATTGTTTACCAATGATTTCCTTAGAATTTGAAATAACTTTTTCAAATGTTAAAATTATTTTTACGTTAACGTTACGAAATCCTTCAATTTGATCAATTATTTTTACATGATGATTGATGAAAAACTTGAACAATTACATTACTCGATTTATTTCTATAGAATTAATTTAATTTTAAAATACATTAATTCTTTAAAAATAAAACTTAATGGGTATTTTTTTTATTTTAAGCTAAAATAGTATTTAATTTTCAGTGTGAAAAAGTAAATAAATATTCATTGAAAAAAAGTGGGAGTAGTGAGAGTGAATGGTGGGAGGTCTAATTGCGCTTGATTATTACATAGCGTGTCTTCCATAGCCTTGCGAATCGATCGTTAGTAGAAATTATTCAATTTTTTAAATTCTTTTTTTCGTTAACTTACTGGGTCACAAATGTGTAAATGTTTGGTTTATTTTCAAGATTATAAACAAGAAATTCTTGCGCTGATGATGACTCGTTTCTCTATGAAAGGGAAATATAATTACGTCGCATTTTTTATTTTTCCAAAAACTTTAATCATTAAAATCGCATGAAATATTTTTTGCAATTATATTATTTTTTTGGTGAAAATATTGATTAAACAATGCTTTATTCAATAATAATATCGCTAATTCAAAGAATTAATTTTTCTGCGAGTTATAGTGATTTTATTAACACGGTATTTACTGGCCTTTTTCGTAATATATATGAAAAATTTTGGAAAAAAAATTTATTTGTTAACATCTACGATCCTTTATTTACATAAGTAACGTTTAAAAAATCATGCATTTTTTTTTTATTAATATATAAAAATATAACTTTAGTAAAGGTGTATTTTCTTTTAAAAAAATAATACTTTTTCACTAAGATTTAAAAAAAATAATGGTTTCATTATATTCCGTGATTGTTGATTAATAAATATTGAAAATTTCAGTAAAATTGGTTGATTTCCTGAATTTTAGTGTATTTTTAAGTGAAGGGGGGGGGGTCAAAATGTTTTTTCATTCTTGGGAATCGGCCATTGATTTGCACGTACCTAGCGTTAAGTAAGAGATTCTATATTTAGAAGTAAAGAACCAGAGAGAAAGAAAAGAAGAAAGAAAGAAAGAAAGAAAAGAGATAAAGAAGAAAGAAATAAGGAAGGGAAAATAAATTAAAATGAAATTAAATTTATAATAATAAAAATTTTTTTATTAATTAAGAGTAAATAAAATATTATTTATTTATATTTATATTTAGAGCATAGTTAAAGGTACATAACTCTAATTAACTAAATTATCTAAGCAGGGGAGGTAACTATTTATTATTATATAAAATATATATATGTATATATATAAATCACGATGGTTTAAATTAATAAATGTCAAATTAAAGTAAAAATATATAAATATAAATAAATATATATATAATAAAAAATCAATATATAAATAAATAATATATAAATCAAAAATCAAAAATCAATATATAATTAAAATATCAATATAAATAAATAAAAAAATCAATATATAAATAAATAAAAAAATCAATATATAAATAAAAATTCGATATATAAATAAAATCAATATATAAATAAAAAATCAAAAAATCAATATATAAATTAATAAATAAATAAATGTATAAATAAAAAAAATCAGAATATAATCAATATATAAATAAAAAATCAAAGAATAAATATATGCATACGCACACGTGTGTGCACACACACATATATATATACATATATATATATATATATATATATATATATATATATACATATATATATATATACATATGTATGCATGTATAAATAAAAAATCAATATATAAATAAAAAATCAATAATCAATCAAAAATCAATATATAAATAAAAATCAATATATAATATGAAAATTTGAAAAATAAATTTTTAAATTTTATTTTTCATAGCGTTTTATAACGGTTATAAATGTTTTTTGAAGAAATTCCATCATTTACTATTTCAGACTATGCCGAAGAAGACGGAATCGGGGATTTAAAACCCTTTTCTTGTCAGAAACCACTGGCCCATGTCTGATTAAAATCTGTATTTAAAAAAAATAAATATATATATAAAGAAAGGAAATCAACATCTTAGAAGCACGGATCATACTGTATTAAAGTGAAATATTTTAAAAATCAAACAATCGTGCAATTTTAAATGAAAAATTAATTTATTTAATTATTTTTTTTTTGCGAAGTTTCGTTGTAAACACAACTTTCTCAAGCGAGACTGTCTTATAGTGTTTTTTTTTCTTCTGTTCTTCCTCTTCATACTGGTGGTATTAATCCTGAAGGGTCGAAAACACGTCACGATCTTACGACGTTATTTTTTTACGTCCTGGCGATGTTGTATACGCTGATTTGGCGCTTTTTTTTAAGTAAGGAAAGGAAATCAACATCTTAGAAGCACGGATCATAATGTATTAAAGTGACATATTTTAAAAATCAAACAATCGTGCAATTTTAAATGAAAATTTAAAAAAATATTTCACTTTAATACATTATGATCCGTGCTTCTAAGATGTTGATTTCCTTTCCTTACTTAAAAAAAAGCGCCAAATCAGCGTATACAACATCGCCAGGACTAAAAAAAAAATAACGTCGTAAGATCGTGACGTGTTTTCGACCCCTCAGGATTAATACCACCAGTATGAGGAGGAAGAAAAGAAGAAGAAAAAAACACTATAAGACAGTCTCGCTTGAGAAAGTTGTGTTTACAACGAAACTTCGCGAAAAAAAAAAAAAATTAAAGAAATGATTTTTTCATTTAAAATTGCACGATTGTTTTATTTTTAAAATATTTCACTTTAATATATATATATATATATATATATATATATATTATTGATCAAGTTCAAATATGTTAATAGAATGAACATAAAACCAACATTTTAAAAAGTTCCTAATACCAAGAAGAGCGTTTATAAAATTACATAAAACAATATTACAGTTTTACATCAATCAACTAATGTTTTGATGCTACTATATATAGCATTGCAACGTTGGTTTATTGACGTGAGACTGTAAAATTGTTTATGTAATTTATATATATATATATATATATATATATATATTTAGACATAGTATATCACAGAATGTTTTTGTTTCATTAATCCTTTTTTTGATATTCTCGATCTTTTGGATAACTCTTCATGTATTCTTGTCTAATTGTTGAATATAAAAACCCAACTCCTCCCTTTGTCCCATAATTTCGCAAGTTACAACCCATATTCATCAATTAACTAAAACAATCAACGAACTTATAATTCCGTATTTACCAATCAAATATAGCGTAATCCTAACCCCAACCCAAGAACTCATACAGATTCTCCAAACTACAAAAGTAAATAATAAAATCACTGCTTCACTGGACGTCGAAAATCTATTCACTAATCTCCCATTTCATGAAACAATTGACATTATAATTAATAACATATAATTCATCCCTCCCTTCGCTTAAAATGAATCCGAGAATTCTCAAAAAGTTATTATTAATCTGCACGACATAACATTTTTTCTACGACCATAAGGGAAACATTTACACACAAATTGATGGCGTCTCCATGGGTTCCAATATTCAGTAAATTTTATATGTCTAATCTCGAAAACAAAATATTTAATGCAATCACTAAACCCTCCATTGATGTCAGGTACGTGAACGATATCCTTATTCTAGCAGACAACAATAATGCAATTAAAGAACTACAAAACATCTTTCAAACTAACTCTGTACTCATATTCATCTATAAACTAAACATTAATAACAACATTGCTTTTATAGATGTACTTATTCCTTTTCTAGGTGTACTTATCGACTCCAACAATCATGAACTCATCACCTCTCCATATAAAAAAAACATCTCCATTAATTCTTGCCTTTTGAACTACAAAAACGAGTGTCCATACCGCTATAAAATAGCAATTTAAAAAGTCTAATAAACCGGGCCAAATTGATCTCGTCAATTAAACAAAAAAATCTTCAATGAATTAAAAAACATTAAACAAGTTCTAATTAACAACCAATTCCCCAATTACCTGGTAGACTAATAAATAAAATTAACAATTAGAAACCTAGATAAAGTGAATTACCAGCTAACCAATTCACACCATATTAACATATTCTACTGTAACCAGTTGCATCATAACTTTAAACTAGACGAAAAAGTCATTAAAATATATCTCCTGTTAATACTAATACTACTATAAAAAATTCACAACTTACATAATAATCAACAATAACACCTCTCAGGCAAAAAACTTAGTAGGACGAACTAACATATTTATCAGTTTCAGTGCCCCTTGAGAGAATTATCTCCTCCAATAATAATATTAAAACTAACTTTTACATTGGCCACGCCCTTACTACTCTTTCCCGAAGGCTTCCATTACATCTTTCCGACTCAAGTTCAATCTGCCAGCAGTTGAAGCAACACAACTGCCTCTATCCACAATTCAGACAACTTTTAGTTGATAACACGAAAATTCTACACTACGACTCAAATGTGAAAATACTGAAAACCTTAGAGGCCTTGTACATAAAGAACAGACAGCCCACAACAAACACTAATTACAAATCGAGTAAAAATATTTTAAACTAGCTTGGTTAAGAATCCACTAGAAAAAAATTCTACATTTAACCTTTTTGAATATTGTAAATTTTAATTAGCCACGCACCTAATATGTGATCACGTTCAAAATACGAAATCTCATCAAACATACGAACTTTTTAAACTTTAAAATTTACCACACAACTCGAACTCAGCAGTCATAAATATGAAGGCCCAATCCTCCGCCTGAAGGCGATTGAGAGAGTCAGTCGAAAGTACTCGCGAACAAAAATGGAACAACACACCTATGAAGCCTGCATCCGACAATTAGACAGGAATACAAGAACGATTATCCGAAAGACCGAGAAGATTAAAAAAAAAAGATTAAACAAAAACATTCCGTGATATACAATAACGTATGTCTAAATCAAGACATGCCGCCTAAATACACACACACCCCTGCGGTTTAAGTGACTATTGGTCATCAGACTTTTTGTTTTTCACCGGGTTCATAGTTACCAATACTCAGAAAGTGGTCGTCGTGTCGCACAACTATGTGCACAGATTGCTACTTCATAAACCTCCCGAGACCTACGGCGATGGGTGTGTGGTAATTACAGCTAAAGTACGAAGCTTGCAATTTTATAACCATGTCACGTGCCGACTTGGTGAATCTACAACGAGTGCATGTGCAGCAGAATCAAACACAGGCAAGAAGCGGCCTCAATTTTGGCATTTCATACCATCATCACAACACTTGTCACATCTATGATATAGTTTTAAAAATCTAGCAAGCCTAAAAAGCAATAGCCGTGCCTCTTATCGGATTGTCTTACACTAGTATCATATTGATACGCAAAAAGTATATATATATACATATACACATATATATATATATATATATATATATATATATATATATATATATATATATATATTAGTTAGGTACGTGCAAAAATGGCAACCGCTTGTACTGACTCTCGTTCTTAAAAGTGTCTTTTCTTAATTTTTAAAAGTAGTTTTCGTTTAACTTTTGATTGTGTTCGAAAGATAGAAGCATTAAGTTAATATCAAAAAGGAAACAAATGTATATTTACGTGTGAAAAAAATTAGAATGCAAAACAGGGAAAAATCCGTTAAAAGTGAAGATCCAATAAAACATGTTTAAAAATCGCTGGAAAAATAAATATCAGTTTTCTGGAACTGTTTCAAAGATAATTATTAAATTAAAGTCTTAAGAGAGTGAATTACAAAATAATTTACCTCTTTTTTTTTTACTAAAAATAGTTTAATTATATAAAAAAAAGTGAAAGTTAGCTAAAACATGTCCGAAGCCAGTGTTGTAAATGTAAACAGACCCAACGGCTACAAAATCTCAAAGTATGGAAGGTTCAAACTGCCTTAATAGTTTTTATTATTTACGTTACGAACTGCGTCAATGTTATTAATTAATTTTACATGATGATTGATTAAAATCTTGAACAATTACATTACTCGATTTATTCTTTAAGAATTAATGTAATTTTGAATTAAAATTCTTAAAGAATAAATAACTAATTTATTGTTACGACACATGTAAGAATTTCTTACATGTGTCGTAACGATAAATTACATCAATTCTTTTAAAATAAAGCTAAGAGTATTTTTTAATTTTAAGTGTGAAAAAGTAAATTAAAGTCAATGACTACACTGACAATATTCATTGAAAAAAAAGTTAAAACATTAAAAATTATTTATTAATAAATAAATAGAATTCAATTTTGAAAGAAAATGTCACATTTGAATCCTATTTATTTATTAATAAATAATTGTTTTAAACTTTTAAAATAATATTTATTAATGAAAAAATGACAAAACAAAGACAAACTTACGTTTTATCTTTCCAAATAATTGACGAAATTGTGAAATTAACGAAACTGTTGAATCTCTAAAAAATAAAATTTTGAGGACGGTATGGGGGGAGTGGTTGGTGAGCTACTCCCGCCTGTTTATTACACAACTGGCCTACCATACGTCCCCAAGTTAATCGTTAGTAGAAATTATCCAATTTTTAAAATTCTTTTTTTAGTTAAGTTCATGGGTCTCAAATTTGTCAATTTTTGGTTTATTTTCAAGATTATAAAAAGAAATTCTTCCGCTGATGATGCCACGTTAATCTATGAAAGAGAAATATAATTATGTCGCATTTTTTATTTTCCCAAAAACTCTAATTATTAAAATCACATGAAATATTTTTTGCAATTATATTATTTTTTTGGTGAAAATATTGATTAAACATTGCTTTATTCAATAATAATATCGCTGATTCAAAAAATTAATTTTTCTTCGAGTTATAGTGATTTTATTAACACGGTATATACGAAATATTTTGAAAAAAATTTAATTGTTAACATCTACGATGCTTTATTTACATAATCAACATTTAAAAAATCATGCATTTTTTTTATTAATATATAAAAATATAACTTTAGTAAAGGTGTAATTTCTTTTAAAAAAAATAATACATTTTCACTAAGATTTAAAAAAAAAATAATGGCTTTATTATATTCCGTGATTGTTGATTAATAAATATTGAAAATTTCATTAAAATTGGTTAATTTCCTGAATTTTAGTGTATTTTTAAGTGAAGGGGGGGGGGGGGGGTTAAAAATGTTTTTTTTTCATTTTGGTAATCGGCCATTGATTTTGCACGTACCTAATATTAGTAATCCAGGCAAGGTTTGTATTTACAGGGTAAAAATCCGGAAAAACTTTCACTTTGTTTATATAATAGTGCTCAATAATTAATAAAGCTATTTACTTGTAATAAAAAGTTTTATTTATCCATAGTTCTGCTATACATTCAGAACATGTTTCAGTCGCAGCTTTACGTATGTTAACAATATTTTGAATTTAGTCACGTGACCTTTACAGATAGTAATTCGTCTCATTCCACAAAAATTAAAGCATAAAAAAACGGATTTGCTGCCGCCTGAGGATGTCGGTATTATTAAAGCTTCAACTGAAACATGTCCTGGTCGTGTAGTAGCTAAGCTATGTTTGTA
>OY744525.1:92661185-92731185 GCA_963556195.1 Sepiola atlantica | reverse complement strand
ATATATATTATGTATATATATATTTTATATATTATATATTATATATATTATATATATATTATGTATATATATATATTATATATATAATCTATATATATTATACATATATATTATATATATAATCTATATACATATATTATACATATATATTATATATAATATATATATATTATACATATATATTATACATATATATTATATATAATATATATATATTATACATATATATTATATATAATATATATATATTATACATATATATTATATATATTATACATATATATTATATATATAATTTATATATATATATATTATACATATATATATTATATATATAATCTCTCTATATATATTATACATATATATAATCTATATATATATTATGACATATATATTATATATATATATTACATATATATCATATATATATATTCCATGAAAAATGCCAGTATACTGAAATCATATGCCCTTAATAGGGTTAAGATGAAAATTCATATACACTAAATGTACAAATGCAAGGGAATTCCCAAATTTTTACACTTTTATTGTCATTTAAGGTATGCGAGCACAACAGGGCTATTATTTTACTTGTAGGAATTTTTCTTCAGCGCACCTCACACACTTCATCCACTCATGCATAGATATTAATATTGTAGTGATGTGATAATTAAATGGTTTGGTAGATATGTAGTCATACCCTTAATGACAATAAAAGTGTACAAATTTAGGAATTCCCTTGCTTTTGTACATTTAGTGTATATGATTTTCATCTTAACCCTATTAAGCGCATATGATTTCAGTATACTAGCATTTTTCATGGAATAACAATACTTTTGTAAAGGCCATGCCTCAAGACAATGCTAATTTTTCAGTTTTTTTTTAATTTTCTGGAAAACGAAGTATATGGTAAACTGAAATTAAAATGCCATCAACTAGACCCTAGAACCTCTATCTCTGGCAAAAATCAGCTGAATCCATCAATAGTTGATGAGCTACAGGGTGGCACACACGTACGTACGTACACACGGATAACACAACATCACTCCTGACCTTTCTGGATTTCTGGGTTGCCTTGACTAATGGTGCTGAAATTCTACACACTTACAGAACCTATCAAATGAAAATTTTGTGCAAAGTTTTAACTAATTTGGTTTATTGGTGTTTAAGTTATGACTGGTCAAAGAAATGAGATTTCTAGCATAGGTCGTTTTTGAAGTCTATTAAGGGATAGAGCGCTATCGCGCCTCCCTTGATTATATATATATATATATATATATATATATATATATATATATATATATATATATATAATTTATTTAGATACTGTATATTACATATTTCAGCAATGTACCGCGGTTTCATCCAAAAGGGCAGATTTAGACATCTTTAGTAAATCTCCGTGCCCAGTGGAATCATCGGCAAGCTGAAACGATTGTAGTCACGCCTGATAGGGAATGGCGTCAACAATGACAGAAAACGGTGTATCTCTGAGGGGATCCCCGAAAAAATCCGGTGTTGGATAGTGATTAACTAAGACTTAAGGGAGATCGATGTTAGTTCGTGTATGAAAGGCCTTCATTTTATTCCTAGCAAGTTTTATTTATTTATTTATTTATTTATTTATCTGTTCTTTTTGTAATGTTATTGTTATACCGAGTCTGAAAAAATACGAAAGGGCGGCTATATAGTTTGCCGTTTGGGTTGTGAAATTAGGGTGCTTTTTTGTTGTCGTTTTTGGGAATAAATTTATGTATCGGATTAATTGTTCGATATAGTTCTGACAGAGATGATGCAAATATGTTTTTATGGACTTAACGTGTTTGTTTATTTTTGTTTATTGAATTGGTGTTTTCGTATTTTCTGTTCTTTTTGTAATGTTATTGTTATACCTAGTCTGAAAAAATACGAAAGGGGCGGCCATATAGTTTGCCGTTTGGGTTTGTGAAGTTAGGGTCCTTTTTTGTTGTCGTTTTTGGGAATAAATTTATGTATCGGATCAATTGTTCGATATAGTGTTGAAAAGGATGATGCAATAATGTTTTTAAATTTATAAATTTTTCACGACCGCAATTATTGGTATTAAAGCATTTTTCTCATTTCTTTTCTTCTTCTTCATTCTTAAAGTTGTTTTCTTTCTCATAAGGGCATCAAATTCACGACGTAACTTTCTATCAATCTCTAGAGCTCTCTACTCGTACACTATTGTGTCAGCAAAGAAATTTATATATATATATATATATATATATATATATATATATATATATAATATATATATATATTATTTCATGTATACACGTATAATATTATAAGTAGATATCATATATTATGTATAGATGTTCAGTATTTACTTCAACAGTGCTCAATACGTAAGTAGAGCTAGATAGTAAGGTATAAAAATATATTTATGGAAATTAAGCTACACAGAGGCGTCTGTGTTTCATCCCCCGTAGTGAATCGTCAGGCTTGACGATTCCCCACAGGAATGAAACACTGACGCCTCTGTGTAGCTTAATTGCTATGATTTTAATACCTTATATATATATATATATATATATATATATATATATATATATATATATAAATTATTTTTACCTATCGATTTTTCATGCTAACGCAAACTTTAGTGGAGGGGATGTTAATTCACAGAGGACACGAACCCGGTTTTATAAATCGCCACTGATTCGTAGTCGGGTGTCGGTCGGCGTCAATTCGCGTAACAATTATGAGAGATCTAAATCTATAAACGCCAAATCGGCGAGCGCGAAAAGTGCGCAGTGGAGAGTGATTCAACAACAACAACAAACGGGGTCGGAATCTCGCTTTTAAGTCATAGTATTACTGCTCGTTTATAAATTCTTTCAGAGTGCACCAATCCTAGTAAAGAGGGCTATAATTATATTTTAAAGTAAATATTAATAATGTTTGCCTACAGACATTGATGTTTCATGCTTACGCAATCTTCAAAATATAAGAAGAGATACCCGGGAAGTGGTCCCTATATAAAATAAATGAAAGAAGAGAGATAAATATGTACGAATGACAAATCTATTTCAACTTCGATTGTTCAATGCAAGGTGTACTCGGTAAAAACATGTTTATTTTTCTTTCCTTAAGCCAAGGCTTTTCAAAGATTAAAATCTTATCATCAGAGGAATTACATAGATGGAAAAGCCAAACTTCAAAATTTGAAAATATATAAAGTAATGGAGAGTAAGAGTGTGCGTGTAAAAATATGGAGTCATTCCAGTTGGTGAATGTCCGTAGATAAAGTGTCCGGTGAAAGGAGATTTAAAGATGGGGAAAATGGTTTCGTGAAGGTAGCGTTGAAAATGTTCAAAAATGAAATAAATCCAATAGAAAGATGTTTAGTTCAATCGTAAATTGGATACAAATTATTAAATTAATTTAGATTGAAAATAAAATAAAATAATCATGTGTAAGTGACGTATAAGCGAGAAACACACACGTACACAGAAACACTTGAAGTGGTCACAAAATATTATAAAGAGAAGAGAAGAAGAGATGGGGAAATGATTGATAATGAATCACATTATGTAAGTGAGACAAGTCCATATTTACTTGCCTCGCCCCGAGGGCAGAATTGGATACACGGTCGGGTTGTAATGTGGAAAAAATCTAACTGCCCCAAAACAGGCACCCAGGATAAAAATTGCCTCAGTCTCTAAGGATTTCTCCTTTACCGAACAAAGACAGAAAAGATGAAGTGTAGTTTCAGAAGAGATACTACACTTTGCTCCTAGTATCAGAACGGATACTACACTTTGCTCCTAACCAAAAGGCCAAATGAGATAAGTCCTATTTTAAGCTGAAAAGATTTACCCCCTTTGCATTATTTTATTCGTTATTTAAGAATATATTCATCGTAACAATCTTCCTAAGGGATAAATTTTTCAAACAAACAGCCCAAAGACATTTTGGTATTGTAAAAACCACGCTGAAAAAAAAAAGACGAAATGGTTAGGAAGAATCAAATATCTATGTATCAGATGCGCTGTAATTTGGGTCTAAATTCTAAAACCCAGCAAGATTTTGCTGACTACTCGAGCGCTACGAAGCCCAGCCTAATTTCTAACGATGCCATATTGCATCAACACCTCGTGTTGACAGTTTGCAAGTGATTACGCTATGAATGATCATCGTGGAAATGTTCAGGTTTCAAAATAGATAAGAGTTTAAAAAATATTGATTTATTTTCGAAAACAAGATAAGAGTAAGAGAAAGTAAAGGTCAACGGAAATGGCGATAAAAATAAATAAATAGACGATAGGAAAAGAAACAATAGGACTAACAAAACGGACATCCTCCCTGATAACATTGGTATCTATATTAATAAAATTGTGTTTTTCTCACGACTACGTTACTTATAAATTATATGATAGAGACTTATATATTATGTTATAGAGTTTCAGAAGATTTGAAACACTCACTATTTCATGCAGAGGTCTTACCTCGAAATATATCACGGAACACGGTTACACACATTAAATCATTATGTAGAAATTAAGACTAAATCGAGTAAGATTTACTAAAACAGAAAAATTAATAATAAAAAAAATCACTTCGTTTTTGTCTTCCTTCTCAACACCGGCATATTTCCACTTCCTGCATTGTGATAGCCTTCTATGGCTCGTCTATATACACATTACACACAATGCTTCAAGCAAACTACATCACTCAATTATTATGTTTAAAAATTTATAAACGAATTTGGCGTTTTCTAACATAATGAGATAAACAAATTATGTGTAGGCGATGAAAATAGTTTTATGGTGTTGTTTATTTAAATAATATTAAACGAGGAAAGTTTTAGAGTTGTAAAAATAAAAAGAAGACGTTTTAATACATTTTTCGTCTAAAACAGGCAATGTCTGCATCAAGCATACCAAAACGTGGATTATGAAGCATGAAGTATTGAAACGAATTCTTGTAGTGAATTATAAAAATAATTTATTGAAGAAGTTTCTTGATTTCACAATTTGTGTTATCTCAATAAAAATTAAAAAAAAAAATGTTGTTCACCTTTTTTCATTGTCAAGTGAATTATAATTCACTTTACGATGTGCATAACGAAAAGGGCGTAACGAAAAATGGAATAGAAGTATGAAACGAATGGTTTCGTTTCATACTTCTATTCCATTTTTCGTTACGCCCTACTTTCGGTCTTTTCGCGTCCATTTTCTAGCATTTTCTATTCTATTTTGTAGCATATTTACACATTTCAAACATGTTTTTCTTCAAAGTATATGAATAATAATAAGTAGATTTTTACTCGAAATGGTTCCTCATTTAATATTATTTGAATAAACAAAAACATAAAATCATTTCATCGCCCATACATAATTTTTATCTCATTATGTTGAAAAACGCCAAACTCGACCATTACCACGAATAGTTATTGAAATTAAAAAAGAAAACGTAATTTTAAAAATCGTATCAAAATATTTATAATTTCGTAAACTTTTCTGTTTTACACATACTATCCTCTTCTTCATTCGCACACCAGAATGATAAGAAGTAGCTAGTTTTCCCCACCCTGCATTAATCACTTAATCAGTACGACCCTCTCTCGATCTATCTGCTGGCTAATTTGTGTAAACTCTGAACCCAACGTTATTTTATTTTTGTTTTTGTCTGGTGTCGTATTTCATAATATATCATCTAAAAAAGTGACCCCACCAGCATTTTCAAAAATAATAGTGGTAATAATAGTGATGTAATATATTACTTTAGACAAGATCTTGCATTTCTTTGAGAAGTTCGATCCATCGATAGGTTGCTAACATTTCAGTTATGTCTGTCACGCTTACAATTGATCATGGAAACAAATATACAAGAACAAATATTCGCAGGATGCCCAACATTTCCATAATGTTGGCCATAGAGGGAACATCACTCGATTATCACACTTACATATTTTGTTTGAATCCCATAGCTTTTATCTTTAGTTTCTGTCATATATATCACCTAATACTAAATGAATAAATGCGAAATATTTTTCCATTTTTCCTAACTATGTTTATATCAAAACACGTTACGTTTATTTAATTCAATTATACATTTAAGTATTTTAAAATACATTATATATAGCCAACAGAACACTGCGTAAACACATTCATCCCGATGCTTCATTAGCATAATAATTTTATAAACACTTTCTAATTAATTAATATTCTGAACAATTCATTTCTATTTTCGTTTTACAGTTTTCTTATATATATTCAAAAGTTTTGTTAATATTAATGTTATTATTATTATTAGTAGTAATATTAATTCCAACGATTTTATAAAAAACGTTTAACGTTCAAAAAGATTATTTTGAAATTCGAATAACTTCCGGTCACGTTTAAGCTTGTGTATGTTTACACGAACCAACAACTTAGATAACCTGGAATAATTTATTTAAAAAATTACATTCCACATTGAACGCAATAACTAACACAGTTTTTCTTTAGATGTATACTTCATATTTGAAACTAATTTTTTTGTTGTTTTCGACTGCGACAACGACGACTATTGAATATGATTATATTTGCTATAATAATAATAATAAAAAAGAAAAGTCCCCCTCTCAGCTTTTTAAATACTAAAAAAAGTAATATTTTATAAAAACTTAATTTTTTCTGTCTCCTAAATAAATAAATGTGAAAGTTTTTTTTCATTTATCCAAACTATATTTATATCAAAACACCAATTAATTGGGGATGGCTATAGTTAAAAATGTTTTTACTCAGAGACTTCCATAATTTTAACAACATTTAACATTTAACTTTGATAAATTTGTAGATTAACACCCCCAGCTAAGTTAAAAAAATGTGATTCTACGTTTTAGCGTCATTTTAACTTATTAAGACAGTTAACTAATATATTTTAACACTAAACCTAAGTCCAATAATCCAAACTAATAAACGGATCATCATGCAAATTTTAATATATAATCTAGGCAACACGGTGAGTAACATGGGCACTTAAAAAAATTATCATATAGAGGATGTATATATATATATATATATATATATATATATATATATATATATATATATATGGTAAACAGCTGATGATCCACATTTAATATTTCACTCTCAAGTTAAGGTTCCCTGTTTTTGCTTCACTGTTAGATACTTGACTCCTCTTTTTTATTTGTGAATTTTCTAGCGGTAAGTCAGTTTATGAAAGTGCTAAGTCTGCGATATTTTGGATTTAGTTAGTATCCCTGGGAATTTAAACTGCATTTTTTTTCTTTGTTTTAACTGACTCAAAGCTTCTTTAGACTATATATATATATATATATATATATATATATATATATATATATATATATATATATATATATATATATATATATATATATATATATATATCGTTGTACACGATAAACCCCTAAACCAAAGAACCAATCATTATGAATTTTGGAATATATATTCTCGGCAATACGGTGAATAACATGGGCACACTATTTTTTTGTAAATTTTATCATTTAGGTATAGTTAATTTATAGAAAGCTATTAACAATGCGGAATTATGCGGAATTGTTAGGAGTACTGAAAATAATTTACTTATTTATTCTTTAACATTTTTTCTTTATTTTTATTTACAAAAATCTTAATTGCTTCAAGTTTTCACTTCGCTCTCTGTGAAATCAGAATATCACGATATTTCAGTGTCAAACCTCCTTCTTCTTTAATGTTTCTATTTCCTTTTATCTCATTGTGAGAACAATACAAATGGCGGCTATGAGATTATTGAATGAGGACCCAAGCATTCTCATCCGTTCTTAAATGTGACCAAGCCAACGAAGTCTCCTGTTCTTCGCATATTCTCTACGCGTTAACCTTCCTTTGACATTACACATCCATCGTATAATTCTCATATTATTTATCTCCATGCAACACATAACCTCAACTCTCACTAGCAAGGTTTCACTTCCATACATCATCACATTACGTACGTATGAAAGAAGCAGTGTTTTATTTTTTAATTTTTAATTTTTTATATATCTTACTTGCTTCCAGTTTTCACTTCGTTCACTAGAGTTGTATGTCTGAAGCCAGTATATCACGATATTTCGGGAAAACTTCCCTTCTCAAGTGTTTCTTTTTCCTATATATTTCAATCACACACAATACACGTTAAAATATTCACGAGGTTCAGGATTGAGCTATGTTTAAAATAAACTCCTACTTTAATTCATCTAATTAGCCATACTTTACAATTAACTGGCAAAGTGACACATCTCTTTCAAAAGGCCTGTTCCAACTCTCTCACTGTGTAGCTTTACCCACTCGCTCTTAATTCATAGTCTCTCATTCCACTCTCTCTTGCGTGTTTCCTCCTCCACCTCTCTCTGTTTAACATTCGAAGATAATAAAGAAAGTAATAGTCCATTAAAAACAAAATGAAATAACACAGGTAGTAATACGATTTAAGCCGTAGCGCGCACGAGAGAGAGAGAGAGAGAGAGAGAGAGATAGAGAGAGAGAGAGAGAGAGAGAGGGAACAGAACGCGACACATTTAGGATTTTGTCTTTTTTTAAATTTTATATTTAACTGGCTTTACAAACTTACTTCATTCTGATTCAAAATTAAAACAATCTAACAAGAGCTAAATAGATGACTCAACAGGTTACATTTATATATATATATATATATATGAAATAAAAACCAAAATTATTTGTATATTAATCAACGTTTCGTCTTTATTTCAATACTTTCTCAAGATGATTGATTTGAAGAAATGACATACAAGTACAATAGCTGAAAATATTTGGTGCATTTGTGACGCGAAAAGAATGTTTTTGTTGTTGTTATTTGTTTTAAACGAAACATAGTCGTTAGAATTCAAAAATGTGGTGCGATTATGACGTAAAAAAATGTTTTGTTCTTTTTTTTCGAACGAACTATAGTCGTTAGAATTCGAAATGTGTAATGCGTCTATTAAATGGAATGAATGTATTTTTTTAAAATATCGATGTTATGTACAAAGTTTTGTTGAGAATGTGGTGTAAAATAGTTAACCTGGATCTAAATTCAAGTTCTGTTCGGTTAGAATTAGTTTGCTGATTAAAAGAGATAAATTGTAGAAGCCGTTACGTTGTTTAATTGTGTTAGAGTTTATAATGAGTGCTCATTCAAGAAGTCTTTGCCGTGATTTATTTAAAATGAATTTTATGAGTCTAGCTTGTTTAAAGTTAAAAGAATGGTCATGATGTAATGCATGGGATACTAGTGCATTTAGGGAATTGTTATTTTTGATATCTCTTTTATGTTCACCAAGCCTTTGCTTTAGTTGTAGTTGAGTTTCACAATGCCAATTATTGCATGGGACAGTATATATATATATATATATATATATATATATATATATATATATATATATATATATATATAATGGTAATAATCCAGGTAAAAACATCCACAGGGTAGTAATCCAAAGAATTTCAACCGGGTTTATAAAATAAATAACTGTCGATTTTTTTACATATTACCTTGCATGTTTCTTTCCTCCCCCACCTCTTTCCTCTCTCGGTCTGAATCAACAGACGTTTTCATTTCTCTATCTGTCTATCTATCTATCTACTCACTTCATTATATGTATCTCTTTCCACTTTATTTTATTTTATTTCATTTATTTATTTATTTATTTATTTGTTTTTGTTTGTTTTAGATTTTAGTTTTTAAATTTTTAACGGTCCTAAATCACGTGACTCCTTAAATTTTGAAATTCTAAATTTCTTTTCTTCTTTTTTTTCTCTCTCCACTTCATTGTCTCCAAATATGATCTGAGGTTAAGATCGGATTCTAACTCTGCCTGATGAGATTTCAGTTTATAATAACTGTTGATCGATAACATCGACATGCCAGTGTCGCAGAAAAAATCATATATATATATATATATATATATATATATATATATATATATATATATATATATATATACTGGCATTAGATGTGTTTTAAAAATGTTCTGTTGTTTAATGTCTGTTTTATAGTTTGTAATGTAGTGTGTATTGTTGGAATTGCTATAAATTATTGCATTATTGGTAAAGGAAACTGTCGGCTTATAAGAGAAATGTTTGGTATATATAATTTTTGTTTATTGTTTGTGGAAAATATTTGTACGGCGTTTTTCTTTCCATTTAATATCAAATATGTGGGGTATTGCAATGTTTTGAGTGAATGTGTGATGTATTTGAATTTTTCGTTTCGATATTGTGGACTGCGTGCACGTAGGAAGAAACCAGTTACCATGCCTCTTTTGATTTTGTTATTATGGTCTAAGTAAAAATATATATAAACACTTTTTGTGTAATATATATATATATATATATATATATATATATATATATATATATGTCAGGTGATCGATGAAAAAGCGGGACATTTGAGCTTCAATTCAATCCCTTCAGCAATCTACTGATTTCATTACACAGGAGGATTGGCCCTCAAAAAAGCCTGACTTAAATATCGTATCTGGAGCTTCTTATTAACAGAAACTCACAAATGTCGACGCGACATAGATTCTATTGATGATTTGAAAACGTCCTTGGCAAGAGCTTGGAATGATATCTCACAGGTTACTCTTTAATACGCCACATGAGCTTGTTATTCTTTGTAAAAATAAATTACCGTTTGACAAATTTCTTGCTTTCCTAGCAACTACCCTATATATATATATATATATATATATATATATATATATATATATATATATATATATATATATATATAATCCAGGCAAAGTAAACATCCACAAGATAGTAATCCAAAGAATTTAAACCGGGCTTATAAAAAGTACTCAATATCAAATGGAGCTTTAATGTATGATTATTTTTATTTACACAGACATGTACAAAATCTGCGACACTGGCATGTCGATGTCATCGATCAACAGCTGTTATAAATTGAGATCGCATCAGGAAGAGTTAAAATCCGATCTTAACCTTAGATCCTATTTGGAAAAAATGAAATGGGGTGAAAAGAAAAGCAATTTAAATTTGGAATGTCACGTGGTTGGGACCGTTAAAAATAAAAAATAAAAAAATAATATAAATTAAAAATATAGAAAATATAAAATATAAAAAATATAAAATATAAAATAAAATAAAAATAAAATGAAATAAAAAAATAAAATAAAAACACATAACATAAAATAAAAGAAATAAAAAATAAAAAGGAATAAAAAGAAAGAAAAACAAAGAAATAGAAAGAGAGAGAAATAATATATATATATATGAGAGAGAGAGAGAGAGAGAGAGAGAGAGAGAGAGAGAGAGAGAGAGAGAGAGAGAGAGAGAGAGAGAATAAAATAATATGGTACGAGATAAAATAAGAAATAAAATCATTTAGAATAGTGAAAAGGAGGTAAAGAAATTGGGGAGGGAAGAAAGGGTTAAAAAAGACACATATAACTATAGCTGGCAAGGGGACTTGTCAATATCAATCTATGGCCATTGCTAGGCACGAGACATGATTTACAGTCTGGTTCTCAGTTTAGGTCGGCAATGATGGTGGTGGTGGTAGTGTGTGTGTCAAGAGGGGATCGTTAATCCATTGGGCTCAAATTTTGTTTTTTAATTCTTCTTTTTTTTACTGTTTTTAAAAAATTTGTTTGAATTTATTTAATTGTCATTAATTAATTAATTAATTTATTAATAAATTTATCAATAAATTGGTTTAGTTTACACAATAAGTGGTAGTAATAATAATAATAATAATAATAATAATAATAATAATAATAATAATAATAATTAGCCTGAACCTAAGTTTGGGTCAGCGATGATGGTGGTGGTGGTAGTGTGTGTGTGTGTGGGTGTCGTTAACACATTGGGCTCTAATTTTATTATTATTAATTTTTTTTGAATTTATCTAATTGTCATTAATTAATTAATGAATTTATTATATATATATATTATATATAATTTATTATATATATATATATATATATATATATATATATATATATATATATATATATTATATATACATACACTGAATAAATGAACGAATCCTATAACAGTTATTAGTTTGATATCATTGGATTCTGGTAGCGACACATTATTATCTTAATGTAAAGAACATGATTTTAGGAATGATATTGTAGGTCTGTCTGTTGCGTATTCTAGGCTCCAAATCTACTCTACATAATTACACAAATTACAAGGCGGCAATACTACTACAACTACGAAAAAAACTGAAACTTTTTGTCAGATGTGAATTAAACTTTGGGATGAAACACTCTCGACACGTTGGATGTGTAATACTTGGTCAGAATGACACCATACTACTACTACTACTACTACTACTACTACTACTACTACTACTACTACTACTACTACTTGTAATAATAATAATAATAATAATAAAAATAATAATAAACACATCTTTCAATGAATTTTAGACAGAATTACACTAAATTTGGCATGAAGAGCACGTTACAGTCAAAATTATACTACTACTACTACTACTACTACTACTACTAATTATAAAGACTTATTATACCCTAACGCTACTGTGAGAATTGCACCCAATTTGGCTTGAATAACCCTTTGGATGTCGGATGTACTACAAGTACATAAATACTTAATTCTAAAATAAAACTCCAACCGCCCGCCGTATGTGCTAAACTGTTTGTTTAGTATTAGTAAAAGTAAGGACATGTTAGTCGAACATTTCAATTCAAAGTATATTCGTCATCCCATAAGTATTGTCCGAATGTATTTCTATCTGATATTTTATTAGAATGTAATCGTTAATATAAATTCTATCAGTATCAATAATTTCTTTCTGGCGATTGATGAGATTTTTTTATGCTATTGGTGTAAAAGTATTTTAGTTTTGGGGAAAATAATTAGAAGAGACAGTTTAAAACTTCTCTGGAGATTTTAAGGGCGAGTCCATTCAAATGGTTTTGTAAACTGTGAAATAGATGGTAATCAGAGGGTTCAAGCTCCCGAGAATACATACAGCAAAATAAATATTCATAGAATGGATGCGACCCGGACGAGTAATCTTCGAGCCCATAATAAAAGTTGAAGGTTTCTAAAGAGTAGAAAAAAGCGTGCGCTAAATCAGGTACGACATTTTTGGTTTTGCCTTTTCGATGTTGTTCATGATATTTTGATTTTTTTTAAATAATTTAATTTTTTAATTTTTTATGACGTTTGCATTTTTTAATAGTGTTTCTATTTTATTTCTGACTTTTGCGGTTTTTTTTTACCGATTTGTTGTTTTTTAGTGACTTTTTTTATTTTTATTCTCGTGATTCTTTCCATTTTTTACTTGTGACTTTTTATTTTCATGACTGTTTCGTTTTCTGGTGTGACTTTTACTATTTGAAAGTATTTCTTTATGCTATATTTTCCACGGGCAACGCCGGGACACGGATCCTGCTAGTTAATAATAATAATAATAATAATAATCTACTATATAAAATGGACTGATGTTTTTCATATGTACCTTTGGCGAGAGTAAGAAAATAACCACATGCATCATACACTACTAATATACCCACTGCAATAATCTTATTCACTCAAGCGTGTTTTTAGAAACTTTTGCATAGTTTCATCAACATATAATAATAATTATATTTATTCCTAGATCAATCACTCTCTCAACTACAACATCCACATAGACAGTGGTCACTATACTTACTAACTGCAAATTATCTACTGTACCCGCCACTCATAACACCGCAAACTTTTATTTCATTCGGAACTGTTAAACAGAGACACCGCCAAGAACATATAACGGGAATATCATTCCGCTATTCCGAACACATGACATCTACATTTCGACGCGTAGTAAGTACACTTCTTAATTTTATAACATTAAAAATAAACATAACACAATAAGAATATTTTTTATTTAAACCAAGTAATACATTTTTCATTCGTCTACATTAAAAATAGATTTCTTTAACGAACATCTATTTCACACTTATTCAATGATTTCACAATACCGGATTAAATATTCTACGCGTTACGTCTTCGTTTTCATTACTGTTTCAAGATCACTAGAATTATAAACGAACACGTTGACACTTTACACAGACCATCATTCTTTAAACTGTAAGTGATTTCTGTGTTTTAAATGATTGATAATTGTATATTCCTTACACATTTTTCCATTAACAGACAGTGCATTCGTAGTTGTGACTTAGTACATTAATTAATACCCACAACCGTACATATTAGAACGATTTAGCGAAAATACTATTTCTCATTGAACACTTTTCTTAATAGATATGATACATGTGGCCCATACCAAATAATAATATTTTCATCTTTTTACACTCATACTTGACTAAAACAGTATTTACTGACCAACACATCAGATTTGTTTGGATTTTCAAGGTCCATACGAAAATAGAATTTACGTGACTAAAATAGTAATTATTGACCACCTTCATTGGCTACATTAAATACATTTTTCCTAATTAACTTTTCTATTGTATTTTAACACAATGAATAGATCAGATCAAAATTGCTTTCTTTCCTTTTATTTTCAATCCTACGTGACTAAAATAGAATTTATTTATTATTATTTGCATTAATTTATTATTTTTTTCATGTCTACTTACACACGATATAATAATTGTTTTTTTTTACTTTGTATTTCTAAAATAGAATGTACTTTCGTTACACGTCCCCCACATTCAGTCATTTAATAATTCTATTTCAGTTCTAATTACATATGATATAATAATTGTTTTTTAAAAAACTTTTAATAAATATATATATATATATATATATATATATATATATATATATATATATATATATCACATATTTTTCAGTTTTACGCTCACTACGATAAGTTCTATCTTTTACACTCATTCTTAACTAAAATATTATTTACTGGCCAACACATCAGAAAATAGAATTTACGTAACTAAAATAGTAATTAATGACCACCTTCATTTGCTCAATTAATACACAAATATTATTTTAAATTAAAATCAGTCTGTTATATTTTCCCCGGTCAACGCCGGGACACGGGTCCTGCTAGTTAATAATAATAATAATAATAATAATAATAATAATGATAATGATAATAATAATGATAATAATTAGTAATAATAATACTTTAAAGCCTTTCATGTTCGTAGTACGTTAAAAAACATTAAAAAACGAGATCGTTCGATCAGCAAAAATTGTGATTGTTGATTAATTTGATATCGCTAAGGTAAACAATTCTGACTTTACCCATTTTAAAATGAATTGTTCCAAAATACAATGACGTCATTCCGCCAAGTAAAACAATACAATTTTAAATAAATACATAAAAAAGTGACATTCGTTTTATTATTTGAAAAAATATTTAGCTGCCAATTATTTTTACGGTAAAAAGAGAATATTTATCGTTTTAAATGGAGTTAAATTGCTACAATTTTAAATAAATAAATGAATGAATTAAGAAAAAGGAGAGGCATGTGCGTTGTATTTATTGACGTACGAACGCATGAACATACGCGCCAATCAGTGCAGACGTTGGCTGGTTGAAGGGGCCTTTCAGTAACAAGTCGTTGGAATCTGAAGTGCAGTCGTGTGTTTACAGACAGGCTGACAAGGGAGACCGGCCGACAAATAGTGCGCATGGAGATCGGGGATGGGTGTGTGGTACGATGGTGACAGAGGTGCGGTGGTAAAAATAAGATTTTTTGGGGGTAAGGGACCGATGTATCAAGAAGTGCAAGTGCCTGCGTGCATAGAGGGTGGAGAAAGGATCAGCAGCGCTTGATTTTATTTCCAAGTTCTGTTTAACGGAAACCCGAATCGGTTGAGTGTGGTTGACCCTCAGTCAGCGCGACTGAATCATTCGCACTGATTAGGCCGTATTGTTCGTCAAGCGCTCCAGGGCAGATCATGTGACAATGACGTCATCAGAGAAGTGTTGTTTAAACACGCACGCATACAGACATAAGTATGCATACACACTCACGTTATGTACACATGCGAAACACACGCGAATACACAAGTTTGTATAAATTCATCTGAGACTATTTCTGACAAATGTAAACTTACATATAAAATTACACACTTCTCTCTTCCCCTGCCCCCCCCACACACACATATATATATATATATATTATATATATATATATAAAGAAAAGTCAGCCAGATCCTTGCATTTATACCGCTATAGCATTGCATCTGACAAAACGATATTTTATTCTCCTCATCCAATTTTTATTTTTTTCACTAACATAATGTTCTTTGAAAAAATTAATGTATTTCAATTTAGTACCTTAAAACATTCCAGCTAGGAATATTGTTAAAATGGAGACTTTTCTCGCTGATGACTAAAACACTACTGCTTAGACTATTAATAAAAACAAAACGACTTTGCTTCGTCTTTAACAGCTTTTAGATAAAGAATTACATTTGCTTAGATTGAATATGAAACTATTTATTTTTTAATATTTTTTGCATATCATAATAGTCAGTACAATAACTTGCCTTCGAAAATATATTTAGAAAGTTATCTTTGTTTTACAAACCAAACAGTTATTCCGGCTAGGAAGATAGTTAAAATAGAGACATTTGTCTCTGGTTACCGAAACAGCTGTCGCTGCTTAATAAAAAAACAAACAAATGAACATTAAATCTGCTTAGATTAAATATTACACGATGCATTTCTTATTGTTTCGTTAATATTAGAATACTAACCGAAATATCCGCTAACGCCGCGTTTCTCAAAACTTTCTCTTCTGCACGTCAGCTCAAATGACAACAAAATTGTTGTTTTTTTTAACTTTAAATCGCAGTAAAATAATAAAAATATCATTCAGGTTAATGAAGATGACGATTGATATCGGCTAGTAACGCAGCAGAAAAAAATAAAAAAATTGTCTAGTTTGAGATGGCATAACATATTTGAACAAACGAATCTATTTTGTATTTTTAACCTTCTTATAGTGTTCATGAGTTCGGCATAGATCTGAAATAGTTCGATTGTCTGAAATAAAAAAAAGAACCATAAAGAAACATAAATATCAAATAAAAATTCTTATAAAAGTAAGAATATATTAATGAATATTTATCGCTAACTTTTATCCATTAAAAAAAGGGTAAATGTTTTCTCTTCAAAACAAACAAAACGTAGTTAGCTAAAAAAGAACGTTAAAATGTAACATTTGTTTCCAATGTTATTTTTTATGTACTTTGTATTTTAAATAATGAGGTGTATAATAGGTTCAAGAACTTCTGACAGTGATAAAGACATCGGCTCGAATGCGATGATTCCGATCTGCGGTTAGTTTGTCGCTTAGGTAACGGTTTAACTGTGATGCCGCGACACACATATACGCATATACAAACCTTCGCGGTATCACAGCTAAACGGTTGATCTAAGACACAAATTAACCACAGATGTGGAATAAGCGCCTTCCAGCCGATATCCTCATCACTCCCAGAAGTTCTTGGCACTACTTTTGAAAGAAAAATATTGGTTCTAAGTTCATCTTATGAGCTTAATTATATATATATATATATATATATATATATATATATATATATATATATATATATATATTACTGATATAAATAAGTGTGTGTGTGTGTAAGCATTGCATTGATACAGGAAAATTGCACTTTTTTGCCGAATCAAACATTGATAATCTACACGTATGTTTTGAGAAAGTATTTTTATTGCACCATCTCCCCCTTCTCTCTCTCATATATATATATATATATATATATATATATATATATATATATATATCGTGGAAAGGGTGTAATGCAAATATTTTCTCAAACATACTTGTAGATTACTAATATTTGATTAAAAAGCAAAAAGTGTATTATTTTTTTCTGTATCAATGTTTGTTAACTGCTTCATCACCCCAAATATATTTGATGATTGGGTGGTGGTAGCGATGTGAGGTTTGCGGGAATGGATGGCGGAAGCGGTTCATTTTAAAATGTGTCTTCTCTTAGGAATATGTACAAAGTCGGCCATGTTTTTTGTGTGTTAATCAGTTTTAGTCAGAGGCGATGCAGTTTATTTCAACATACCAACGCAAAAGAAGCACGCGCGTGCGCACACGTACACACATACGCTGGTACACATACACACCGCCTCTAGAATATTGACAGAGATTCAGATACGGAAGTAGTGACATCACGGACGGACACGTCAGAAGTGATATATTGAACGACAGATTCTGTAAATTTGACAGATTAACAGACAGTAACGTACGTAGAGATACATTGATGCGTCTCATTGGCATTCTGGCTGGGATCAAAGTGTAGTATCTATTTTCGGCCGAAGAGGGATAGATCCTTATTGACTGGGACAATGTTTATTTTTGTCTCAATCCAGAGTGCCCCTTTTAGGGGAACTGGATATCATCCACATATAAAAAAGACCTTGTGTCTAACTTTGCCCTGTCGGCAGGGTTATGAATTCGTCGGCTGCACCACCATACAGAGGGTAAACCCCCTCCCCCCGAAACAAGGCCATCTGTATGCCGTGGGTTGCAACCCGTGATGCCTTAGGAGGGGATCCTGGTGGCTGAGACATTCTTCCACTTCGGCCCTTACTTTGGCTCGATGAGATGTCGGAGAGGTCCGATCCGATCAATCGGCTGGTCACCTCATGTCCTAATATCTATAAGTTAATCCTCAACCGTAATATTTCAATCTGATTCTTCAAAAAACTAAAAACTTTATTTCCCCTTTTTATTTTCTCCCCAAATAGATACTAAAAGGCGGTGGCTGAGGGTCACTTATTTTGAGAACAAAGAAGGTTACTGACACCTAAGAGTAATGTTTTCAAAGAGTAATGTTTTCAAAGAGTAATGTTTTCAAAGAGTAACGTTTTCAAAGAGTGATGTTTTCAAAGAGTGATGTTTTCAAAAAGTGATGTTTTCAAAAAGTAGCTTTTCTGGGAGTAATGTTTTGCTGGAGTAGTGTTTTCTCAGAGCAATGCACCATCATCTCTATAAGATGTCCTTCTAAGAGTAATGTTTACTGGAAGTAATTTTTTCTAAGATTACTGTTCCATTCTCACTGTGAAATTTCCTTCTACGAGTAATGTTTTCTGAGAGGAATGTATTCTAAAAGCAATGTCTCATGAGAGCAATGTATTCTATGAGCAATGGCAATGTATCCTGAGAACAATGTATCCTGAGAACAATGTGTTCTTGGAGCAGTCCCGCCTTCTTCGATCACCCAGAGGTAATCTCGTTACACCAACCGATATTGGTGTCACTGCGTTGTTTTTGTGTTGAGCGGGAGGAGAAGGTATCTGATTAGAGAATCCTTTCTTATATATCAATCCTGACAATTTAAACCGCCTTGGGTTCGTCTTAGACATGAAATGATTCATCATCATCATCATCATCATCATCATCATCATCATCATCATCATCATCAGCAGCAGCAGCAGCAGCAGCAGCAACATAAGCAGCAGCAGCAACCACAACAGCCACTCATGAACTTCTTTGTAAGCAACATTATTCGCCTTAGAAGAAAACGTTGCATGTGATGGCAAATTCTGTTTCGTTACCGCATGTTTTTAAGAAAAATCTGTTTGGAATTCATATCCCATTGGTGGTTGGCATTTCGACGGCCCGTCCGCCTAAGAGGATTGTCTAAGCTGTCATTTGAAATGTTCCCTCATCTAAGCTTCGTTATTCAAAATCAGATATTGCGGCCGACATACTGACTGAATTCAATTCAATAATGATGACGACAACGACAACGCAGTGGTTGTTTGTGTCTATTGGAGATAATGTATGCATCATCAACATCTACATACATGCCCATACTCATGCATGTATGCATTCTAAACACACACATTTAACACACGTGTGATCGTACGCGCACACAGAAATATAATTTAACTAGATGGATATCTGTCTCAGGACGGGTAAAATTCATTCGCCCAGCGTTACATTTTATTATACTTAACAACATGGACTAACGTTCAACAAAATAAAATTGCTATCCAGAATGAAATATTGATTTTGTAGCAAGGAACTTATCGATGAAAAGATTGAGTATCCGATTATATGATATATATATATTATATAATATATATATTATATAGATAATATATATATATATATATATATATATATATATATATATATATATGATATAGATAATATATATATATATATATATATATATATATGATATCTATTAATAATGGAGTTTATGTATCTGTCTGTCTTTCTGTCTGTCTGAAGCCGAAACTCCATCAGAGTTGTACGATTATTTACTAACTCCGCCACCTTCATTATATACTACTAAAAAAAACGGCATAAACACTATGGGCATTTCTCAATTTACATAATCAATTGCTTTTGAACTTCTAATAAATTAGTATTCGCAAATACACACACGGGATCGTTTTATTCAGATTTCATCATGTATTTACAAAATTTTGATCGCTAATAATCTTACTTATAAATTATAATTATTGAATCAAATTGTTTAATTAAAATAATAATTGATTTAAAAATTAATGAGTTACGTAGTTATTTTATCTACGTCCAATTGATTGAACAGCGTGCGGAACGTTAATCCATTGAAATAACCTCCCTCCGTCAACTCAGTTTGGGCGCAATACAAGCGCGTAATTTAAAATGTAAACAAACGCTGTTACCGTGTTACTTTAACTTACGCTGTTAAGCTTTTATTCACAAACTGTTATTATTCCATGTTTCATTTATTAAAATAAAAGACGTGATTTTTTTTCTTTCCTGTCAAAAAAAAAAAAATAATATAACTGATTTTAGAAACAAATTGTTTAATTAAAAAAGGTCATTAAACACACACCCACACACACACACACACACACACACACACACACATTCTAACGAATTTATTTTAGGTAAACTTTCTTTCCTACACCATTTACATAAGTAATCGTGTTCACTGCATTTGATTTTTTGGTGCTTTTACACTATAGGACCCACACTAACTTTGACTCCGTAATCAGAGTTAGGGTCAGGGTCAAAGTGGGGGTTAGGGTTAGTGTTTGGGTCATGGTCAAAGTCGGCACGGATCCTACAGTAAAAGAGTACGGATTTTTTCATTGTATTTAGTTTTTTTAAAAATAGTTGATTTTAACAATTTCATTGAATCAAATTGTTTAATTCAAATAAAAATCAATTTAAAAATTACTACTAAAAACACACACACACACACATTCTAACAAATTTCACACACACACATTCTAACGAATTTATTTTAGGTAAACTTTCTTTCCGAGACCATTTACATAAGTAACCATGTTCAATGTATTTGATTTTTTAGTGCTTTAACACTTTAGGACCCGCGCTAACATTGACTCCATCTTTAGGGTTAGGGTCAGGGTCAAAATGGGGGTTAGGGTTAGTGTTTGGGTCATCGTCAAATTCAGCACAGATCCTACAGTCAAAGAATACGGATTTTCTTATTGTTTTATTTTATGTACACCTTTCTTCCGATTCAAAAAATACTGTTTGCTGTATTCAATTTTTTAAATTGTTGATTTTAACAATTTTACTGAATCATATTGTTTAATTAAAATAAATATTGATTTAAAAATAATTTAAAATATTTCAATTTATGGAGTAGGGTATTACAAAAATCGGGGCGGGGTCGTAATTTCTTTTTTACTTATTTACATCTACAAATATTCTTGGTCATAAATTAAGAATATCAACGTCTAACCACCCAAGAAATATGACTGAGGCTACATCAGTTTACACGTCAGCGTTAATTTCTGACACGGCAGCCTAGCAAAAACATGCGACCGAAGGGAGCATATATTTGCTAGTATATATAATATATATGTACAATATATATATATAATATATATAAGATTTATAATATATATAAGATTTATAATAATATGTATAACATATATATTATATATAGATCATGTATTAACTTTATAGCCCCAATTGACACCCCTTCCCCATCCAATAACCAAGCCTTTCTTAGCTAACAATGTACCACTATTACAACAACTTTCTTCAATTGTCTTACATTAAAAATTACCTGAAACAGTTTCTTAACCTAGTCTTTTTCAAATATTTATTTTACTACCTATTAAAGACTAGAAGTACTTTTTGTATCCTTAAGTTTAGAACTCCTTTTAATTCTGTATGGAAGGTCTTTTAACCCATTAATCTAGATACCAATCTTTAACTATAAGTATAGTCCCCCCCTCATTTTATCTTCCAACTTAAGCTTTCAATTCAATTTTTTATCTTTTAAATTTCACCCATGACATTACGGACCTTCACGTTTAATGCCCTGCACTTTAGGCACCCTCCATTCTTGAAATTTTACATTTATATATCCGTTAAGTATGTCACCCTTATTGATCTTAATTGTACCACTTTCTTATTGCTTTTATATCCCTAATTCTTTTTTCTTATATTTCCTTTTTCTTCTTTTTGGAATCTATGTATTTTACTCTTTCTAGTAACGGTTACTCCTATCGCCTTTCTCAAAGCATACTCTACAAATTCTGCAGTTTTGATATTTGTAGCCGACAGCCAACTTTTTATGGCTCTATTCTCTGTTATATCTTTTCATCATCTCATGTAAGGTAAGTTTATTTAAGTGTAAGCTAATTCCTTTCTTTTAGATACTTACTTCTAATTATACTCACCCTCACCCTCACCCTCACCCCTGTATATTGATCTCCCTAGCACTGTGGGACTAATAACCCCCTAAATATTATTAATATGTTTAAATACTCTTGTCTGTCATTTTTCTCATACGGTTCCTTCACAATTGATATATTATTTCTTTTATTTTTTCTTAATTTATTAAAACATTCGACAATAATTTTCTTTTTCTTTTAACTTTAATTCTTTACACTTTAATTATATTGTCATTTAATTTGGCCTTTAGTTTAAAGTTTATTTTCTCTAACCTCTGAACCCAGCATGAATCCTTTCCTAATCCCAGCATTAATTCATTAATATTAGTCCTATACCCCCACCAGTCTGTATCATCCAATCACTTATTATAACTCAGTCACTTGTCTAGTTCCCCGTACCATTCCACTTTATTATCCTACTTAATTACTTCTTACATTAAAATTTATTTTTACATCCGAAGCTGGCGTATATCTATGCAGTCTCTCAGCCAGACCTTTTTTTACATCACCCGTCTCCCCCTCTCACTACTCTCAATTACTACCTCCCACTTTTTAAACCGCAATGTTGAATTTTTATTTTTGTAACAACTCACTCATTGTTTCGATTTCTGTCTCAGCGCTAGATTTTACTTTTAATTATCTAACTTTGAATTCAACTCCATAAAAACTCTATTTGACAAGCCATGAAAGTTTTAAAAATGTCTTTTAATGCACAACTTACATCCTAAACTTTTACACTGCAACCTTTTCGAGCTGAATTATTTGGACCTTTTAATGGTTTGGCATCTTAAAATATTTAGCGAATTTTACAATTTTTTATGCCAATCTTTTATGGATTTACCGATTTTGAACCTGCTGCTAAATCTTTCATGACGCCTTCAACGGTTAACTTTTTCCCATGTTTTCAACCTATTCTCTCTGCATTAGACATTTTTTATATTTGTATTTATTTTATATTATCTTTATATCTTTTCAAATTATGACTTTTAGTAATTTCCCTTACCAATTTATCTGTTTGTATTCCTCTGACGATAAGATTTCATTATTTGAAAAGCCATGGCTTAAGGTAGGAAAATAATTTTTTTTTTAATTTTGTTTTGAGCAACTGATGACTTAATAGATATTGTATTTTTACAATCTTTATTCTCATCTTTTACTTGTTTATATATATATATTATATTTTATTATACATATTACATTATCATATAATATATAATCATTGTATATATAAGAAAGTTTCATGTATATGTATCGATCTATTCTTGTAGAATTTGCTGAATAAGCATCTTTCTTGATCAAGGCCATACTGACTCTCCCCTCGCCACCCACTCTTCCCCTCTCATTTCATTGACTCCTCATTCTTTACGTATCTCTGTCAACATGTCTCTTTTGGCGCTGACTTCTTTGTAACGTTTTTGTGATGTTGTTTGACAAATGTTTTCACAACAATCCTATACCATGAAGATCATCATCCTGATGATGATGATGATGATGATGATCAGCAGCAGCATCTCTATTACGAGAATGTTTGGTCTGAAAATAAAGCCGAGAAACAATGGACACTTGCTGAAATATTTCCTTTACGGTGAGAAGTTTGCGATGAAAGCTCAACGGAACCGGAACCGGAAGTAAAACCCCAAGACGGTCGAAATCAATGCTGTGATTTTTTAGATGGAAATCGCTCCAGAAAAGGCATAAAGCATTGACACTTTTTACATTTTTAACTAAAAAAATTATATAGTTATTTTTCATAACATCAGTAAGGGTTGAGGATATGCGTTGCACGTAGAGAAATGATATTAGAATGATACGATGTATGTGTAATGTGAGTATAAAAGACAGACTTAGATCTGATGACCTTAGAGAAAGATTTAATCTGGCAAGTATAGGAAGATATGTGCAGAACAGAATAGATGAAAATTCCTGGGTTAGTTGATGTAGAACAATTGAGGTAGCAGAATAAGAGATAATGTAAGGAGCTTACAAGGACGAAATACGATTATCGAAAAGACAGTAGATGCCTATTGGCCTTAGTCTTGAAAAGATCAAGGCTATAGGTAGGAGGAAAACAGTAAGCAGGAAGAGAGTTTCACAAACCTGCAGTTCTTGGGAAGAAGCTACTAAAATAGGAAGCTGTATTACAATGAGGTATCAAAACAGCAAAGGAGTGGAGACCACTAGACAACCGAGTCCAACGAGCTAGAACAAAAGAAGCAGGGAATAGATCACACAATTCCGACGAACACATGCCATAATAGTATTAATAGAAAAGACTGAGACTAACAACATCAGAACCACTGGTGTTATCTTTAAGAAAAAGTTGTGGGGGTGTAACGCGACTAAATAATAGGGGATTTTGTGGAACTTCGTTTGATCGTAGATTCTGTTGTTGTTGTTAGGCAAGTCGGACTTTTGCATAGTTGTTCACAATGATCATTCCTTAGGACTGTCTGGTGTGCATGAAGTACACCTCGGTGGATGCAGCTATTCGTTAGCATGCAAGATGACAGGATTTTACCACTGACAAGCGAACAGAAAGGCTCAGCGGTCACATCCGAAGTCGGGGAAGGTTTGGTCCAGAACATAAAAAGGAATAGCGCAGAACAAACATTGCCACAATCACTCAATTTATTTGCGGTTCCGCATCTGACATGTCTTTGCTTACCGCAGGCACAGACAGCCAGAGGACGACGAATCTTGATTTCGACTCCTCCTGGATTTTCATCAGAGCCCTGTTAGCCGGATAGCTCTGGCACTACCAAGATGTCACCACCCATCTACCACGTTGAGGAAGGGTTGGATTTTGGGAGAGTGTTGGTGTAGTTGTAGGAGGAGGATCCGAATACAGTGTTGAAAATGGAGATTTTAATGTCGTCTGTTTTTAATTGCGGTCCTTCTTGTAAATTTTGAGCACTTCATGTTCCTGAAAGGTTACCACTAAGACGGAGCTCAACAAGGACCAGCGGTAGCTCAAAGTTGCCGGAGAATGTGTTCATCTTTAGTAGTGTTGGGACGATTAATGGGAATCGGAATCAGGAATTGGAAAAATCGGAACTTTTGGGGGTATCGGAATCTGAAAAAATTGTGCCAATTTTCTGATGCAAAAAAAAACATTCTTTTAATTTTTTGTTTTGTTTTTGTTTAGAACTTAATTTTCGATTGCTGGTACTAATGATAAATTGATAAATATTTATTGATTTTAAACTACAAATAAAACTCAAATCTATAGATCACATATTATCCCATCACTAACTTTTAGGCATTGAGTGGTGGTTCCACGTGCGCCCACGCCACATTATTATCATCACTCTGCATTGCGGTAGATGACTGAACGACCTTGCCTGCCGTAGACGCATTGTCAAGAATGAGCAGAGGCCGCCGGATCCCAGTGCAGACGTCTTTGAATTTCACCAGAATCCCTTTAGCCGAGTTGCGGTCCTAATAACGCTGGGTGTCATATCGCAGACTTAGAATTTGTATACGCTGATTAACTGATGCAAAATTCACAAATACAAAAGGGGAACTAACTTTCTCAGTAATGAAACGTAAACAGAGTACGTTACCTTGGATTGTGAAATAGGAAAGGGAGATAATCAGCTGTTTACCAGAGAATCGTTTTGGTGGTTTAAACACACACACACACACACACACACACACACACACACACACACACACACACACACACACACACACACACACACACACACACACACACGAATTTTTCGAATTAGCCTTTTGAGCTTTACTGTTTTAAAAAAATTTAAAACTTTGATTGATACGCTGCGGGGGGGGGGGGGGGTAACTCTGTTGTTTTTTAACTGAGATCACCGTGATCGGACTGCTGCCGGATACATGATGTTATTTTTGTTGTGTGTGGGGTATAATTTGCCTTTGCTGCCCTTGTCTTCACGTGAGTCTATTCCACGTGTTCTTGAATTATCAGAATTTTATCAGATCTCGCCTTTTGAGTCTCCTCAAGGTTTTTGATAACCTCTAATCGTTTTTTTCTTCTGTGTTTTTCTTATGCCTTTGGACTGTATGAGGTGTTTCTACAACTCCACCATATATTTCTATTATTCCCTAATGACTGACGGATAGACTTTCGAACTGTAATTTTTGTTTTATTCGCCAAGAAACACGTGTAGGTATACGAATAGATTAATATGGAAAAACTGATAGTTTTGTATGTAAGACGAAAATGTAAATGATAATTATCCACTGAAGTGCGGAAATAAAGAATTGAAGGAACTGATGTAAATTATGTATTTGAATTGCTTTTTACATGGACTTGGAACTGAATTAATATATATATATATATATATATACAGCTTATACAAGGTTCTAAGTCTGCAATATGTGGATTTAGTTAGTATCCCTAAGATTCAAATCCGTTTGAGGCCGTATATTAGTATTAGGATAGTACGGTTGTCACTAAGAATATGAAGAACGGAATGCTTTTGTATTGTTAGCAGTGGGGATTTTCTGTTGATAGAGTTATTTATGGATAGCCTGTATAAGTTGTTATTTTTTGGCTTGTTATTTAATGTTAATGTTAAATACATTTGTGGATTTCTTTTCTCCATGTGTTGCAATACCCGTTCCTTCGGGCGACCAGGTAGCATCAAACAAAACACAACAATAGAGACAAGGACGTGCTCGAGAAACTCTGTTTCTTTATTCTTAACCACCAGCTGGTATAGGTTGGGTATACACACACACACACACACACACACACACACACACACACACACACACACACACACACACACACACACACATATATATATATAATTAAATATTTATTTGTTAGCAAAAGTCATTTGGCATTATTGTTCTTTCCCTTGTCTTACGAAGAAACCTCTTCATTTACCTTGTTGGCGGTTGATTTTCAACTCTACCCAACGTAGGTTATTTTCACGAAAACCAGGCAGAGTGATTTACCTTGCAACTTAGAAGGAAACACTACAATACTTTCTGTAGCAGTCTGCTCCCGAAATCTAGGGAAGGCTTGTGATCCCCACGCCAGTTGTTTACGGCAGTTCGGCCGTGGTGGGGGTATCTCTCTTCCGAGCTGACGCACGACAAGTTTTTCTCTATATCCTCCCAACTCGATCTCTGCTACGTAAGCGCTCCTTCTTCCTTCGTGTAAAACCGCCATTTTGATTTCTGACTTTGCACTCCAGGTGCCTTCTTCTTCTGGCCTCGTGCACCTGACTCTTTTAAAGGTTAACGAGTCGTTTTTTATTTTACGACGTCATACTCCGAAATAAACTCTTCGACCTCACACACCTGGGCTTATTCAAAGGTCACCGATTCATTTCTGTTGTTCTTTTAGCCTAATTGACAATCTATCTAGTCTAGTATATATATATATAAGTTATACCTACCCAGCGTCGCCTGGAAATCTTTTTACTTTCATTTTGTCTCGTTTTTCTTCTTTTCTTTAACTGTGCCGTTTTTCCCCCACTAGAATGCCTTTCTATTTTCTTCGTAAACAGTCACATATTTTAATCTTATATTAATAGTTAAAACAGAATGCACTACTTTGCAAATCTTCGAAATTAGAAATAATTTAAACTGCATGGTGATCTCTTTATATAACACTCAATGTCTTTGGGGTTGTGTGTTTGTGTGATATTTGTGTGTTTCCTATAGAAAGAAAGGTTAGAGAATCTGAATAAAATCTAAAAGTGTATTCTTATGTAAAATTTACCGTGGAAGACAATGGAAGTGTTCCCGAATCTCTAAATGCATCCTTAAGAGGAATATGAGTGTATAACCCGCTTAAAACTTCAAATATATCATACTTGGATGAAATTGACATCCTATGCATAACTTTTTTCGCGGAAAACAATGAAAGTTATCCCGAATCTCTTAGTGCCCTCCTAAAATATAGGGGTCGAACCTCCTTTTAAAACTTCAAATCTATCCTATTTTTATGAAATTTATATCATATGTGTAAAATTCTCCGGGGAAGACAAGCGAAATGGCCCCAAATCTCTACGTTACCCTCTATATGTCGAATATCTACCCGACCCTACCTCTAAGTGCCCCACTGAGACAGAACCCCTTAAAATTTCAAATACGTATATCCGATTTTAATGAAATTTGAATCATATGTATAAGACAATAATGCAGATAGTTTTCCAAAATTTCAGCTTCTTCCGACTATATTAGGGAGCGAAACGAAAGAAGGAGGCAATAAAAACAAAGAAATATAGTGTTATAAAAACGTACATAGTAGTGACATCATTCAATCCCGAGCAACGTCGGGTCTTCTTGCGAGTGCTGTAATAAGTTTGTTAAAACGATGAACGTTTAACGTACTCTAATTCGGGAACTGATGATCTACGATTTCGAATTTGGACCTCAAGTTATTACTAATAAATTACAATGTCTGTTAAAAAACCCCCAAAATAACGTGTAATGTCAGTGAACAAAAACATTAAATGTAATTGTTTATATACAACTAACAGGAAGACCCGACGTTGCTCGGGATAGAATGAGGATCACTACTATGTACTTTTTAAAATACGCGTTATATATAATCATAGGGAAGGGGTGAATGAATAGAGAAGGAGAAAAAGCGGAAGGTCTCGCATCTCAGCCTAACTTTTTCTTGTAAAGAACGCGAGTGAATTCATGAAATAAATTGGCGTTGAATGTTAAGAAACAAACGAGATAAATGATTGGACAAATTTGTGGAAAGAAGAAGAAGAAAAGGGAGAGAACAAAGATTCCCTTGTGTGGCTGTGTATGTATGTGCATACGTGTATGTATATAATATATATATAGTATTTGTGTGTGTGCATACACATGTTATATATATATATATATATATATATATATATTATATATATGATAATTTTATTTACACAGACATGTACAAAATCTGCGACACTGGCATGTCGATGTTATCGATCAACAGTTACTATAAACTGAGATTTTATCAGGCAGAGTTAGAATCCGATCTTAACCTCAGATCATATTTGGAGAGGATCGGATTCTAACTCTGCCTGATGAGATCTCAGTTTATAGTAACTGTTGATCGATAACATCGACATGCCAGTGTCGGAGATTTTGTACATGTCTGTGCAAATAAAATTATCATATATAAAGCTCTATTTTGATATTGAGCACTTTTTATAAACCCGGTTAAAATTATCTGGATTACCACCCTGTGGATATTTTTTACCTGGATTATTACCATTATATATATATATATATATATATATATATATATATATATATATATATATATATATATAGTACAAACCTTTATTTATGTAACCCTTTTAAGTACACATTTGCAAAAAAGGTTTTAACTTCAGCTGGAAATTAGCCCAGCTTCTTCAGGCCAAGTTCTTAGTATGGAAACCAAGACGCGAAATAAAAAAAGATTCAGAAAGGTTACAAGGCGCACAATCAGATGACATGAGTTTCAATTGATATTATTTTTAATAAAACAGTCGAATTTTTATTTTTTTATATATACTTTATAGATTCTTGCAATTATGACTACCATTTTATGTTTGACATTCGTTTGGAACAAGCGAACTGAGTTAATATGTATTTCATATTTGTTTTTTTCAAACAGAGGATAAAATGAAGCCTGTAAATGATGATACTTATGTCAGCATTTGATGTAGTTGTGTGTTCATTTCATTTCTATTAGTGCGGTCCGAGATACAGATAACGACACACACACACACACACACACACACACACACACACACACACACACACACACACACACACACACACACACACACACACACACACACACACAAGCATGAATATGTTATTAATCTCACGCATATACACACTGTTAAATGATACGACTATTACTTGTTTGCTTCTTTAATAATCCCTTTCATCTCAATTGACTTGATGATGCCCGCTTTAAGAATTCCCAGCTATCTATAGTAACCTGTTCATCAAGTGCTCTGATCATCACTCGATTGGGCAGTTCGATGCTTTGGGCAGTTCTTTCATGTTTTCCCTTATTTTGTGCACATTTTACAAATTCCGAATTACATTCCTATATCCCGGCCAAATCTTTTCATTAGTGTTTCTAGCTCCTTTTTTTGTGAGTGGAGAGGATGATTTAGCTGATAGTCATCAGCGTTCCCTTTCTTTATTATTTACAAAGAAAAACCGAAATATTTGCAAAGCGTTAGATTTTAACACGAACTATTTTTCTGGATTTCTTTGATGTTTACTGCCAGTTTGTATTATTTTTTCTTCGGATTACTTTTCTCATCTTGTTTTTTTTTCTATTAATAACTTGGTTCGATTCGAGGGTTTCCCAGTTCGAAACGATGAAATCTGTTTTGGTGAAATTTACTTTTAAGGGTTCAAGCGGCTAAATTGACTTCTTACGGCCCAACTGTTTGATTTAATGAAGACCATGTCTGGTTTGGTTGTTATTCATGAACGCTAACGACTACGATATTAAACGAGATGCGATTTCTTTTCTGACAAAACAAAATGAATAAATAAATAATACAATTCTAAAATAACTTTTTTCTTTTAACCAAAACGTTCTTCCAAAGTGTTCACACGCCTCAAAATGTTCGATTGGGTACTTCGGTGTCTTCCGTTCTTTTGAGTTTTCCCTTTTTGGTTTCAAGCAGTGCACCTATATCAATTCCGATTTACACTCCTGTATCCTGGTTAAGGTTTCTAATTTATTAGTGCTTCTAGATCTTTTTTATTTTGTGCCAATAGTTTCAACTGATACATATGTTGCACTTTTGCTTACCGAACGTGTATAAAGCCGTTATACACCCGTGTCGTCGTCGTCGTTGTTGTGAACCTACGTTGTTGGTGGACACAGAATGACTCGGACGCCAATGTTCAGTTTCTTTATCAGGTTTATTAAAAATAGAGAATAGTCACAGAGACAGTTAATTTTCGTATGCATGAGAGAGAGAGAGAGAGAGAGAGAGAGAGAGAGACGCGCGGGTATCTAGTCTCGCTGCACCCGGCCATATAGCGCTCGCTGTCCACAAAAAGAGGATAGTACGCAGATGCGCCTTTCCTCCTTGAAATCTCGTCAGCTAAAATAAAGAAAAAAGGCTTCTCCGAGAAATCACGTGGTTTCGTGAATTCCGCCTGGTGTCACTCTTTAACCCTTGACTTTTAAACTTTTCCACTCAAACACGGCCAATGTATTATGTAACATATATACATACGATTATTTAGTTTTTTCTTCACATCCGTAAATTTGTATCCTGCATTGCCTTTCCTAAGTATGTTGGTGAGCCACATCACAGCTATAACAAGGAATAGTGGAGATAGGTAGTCTTCCTGGAAAATCTCTATTCTTATATACTCGCAAGGTGTTATCTTTTAGCTGTCAGTGCTAGTCTCCGTTTTCCCATCGCGTTCTCCATCATGTTGATAATTATGTCAGATATTATGTAGTTCTTTAAGCATTACATTATCCATGTCGGTGTGGGGGTGTCACATGATTTCTCGTAGTCCTTATTTACTTGACTCCTCACGAGGAGAGAGTTAGACACAAGGCCACTTTTTAATGAGGGGAAAATCCAGCTCCATGAAAAGAGGCACTCTGAATTGGGACAAAGATTAAAATTGCCTTTGTCTATATGATGTCTCCTTCACTGAGGACAGAACAGATACTATATTTTGATCCCAGCCTGAAGGCTGAGAACAGTGAGTTTTCACATGAGTCATTTCCAATGATAGCTCACTGGCAAACACATGTAATGTTCCCTGGAGTCCGAGTGACAACAAATCTACACACATTTTACGTTCTCACGACAACTCCTCCTCCTCCTCCTCCTCCTCATCCTCATTATTATTATTATTATTATTATTATTATTATTATTATTATTATTATTATTATTATTATTATTCAATAAACTGCAATTCTTTCCGTGTGTTTGACCTTCAAATGTGATCAACAGACATATATTCGCATCGTGAGCGTTTTTCTTTTTAAAGAAACGAACACAAATGAAGAAATAAGAAGAAATAATCACAATGAAAGAAGCAAAAAATAAGTTTGTTTTTTATTTCCTGTAAAAAACAGATGCTGAGTTTCTTTTCGTTTATTGGTTCTTTGCATTTCTCATTTTGCATCCGACCCACATTTGCGTCGCTCCCCCGCTTCGACCCCCCCCCACATTATGATAGACTCTTGTTTGTATGTGTCAATACAAAGCGCGTGTATAATGCAGACATGAGGAAATTCCTTATAAAGATTTTATAGATTTTTATTTTGGTGGAGACGAAAAGAAAGAAAAAAAAATACAGAAATATTATTTACTGTCAGGGTTGCCCGAGTTGGCTGGCGGGGGGGGGGGGATCATTACATGCAACAGTATATCAAGAACTAAAGAGTATTGATTTACTCCTCTCCAGGAGTTAGGCACAAGGCCAGTTTTTATCTTACTCCCACAAGTAAGATGTGACCCAAGGTCGGGTCGGGAAAGTGGGGTTTAAAAATTGCCTGGGCAGCCCCGTCGGCATTCCCCGGTGGGGGCGCCTCAGGCAGTAAACAATAAACTTACTCCTCCCCAAAGAGGGGAGGCGAAGCCTGGGAGGATGGACCTCCTAGAACTGCACAGGACAGACCCATAGACCGGCGTAAATCAAGCCCCGAAGGCCAAGACAATACCAGTCTATGAGGTGCAGTGTCCATCGGAACAGATACTACACTTTGATCTTAGCCAAAAGGCAGGGACACTATTCTTTAATATTATTTGTCTGAAAAAAATTAAGTAATAAATTAATAGATGTATTTATTTTATTTGCTGATTTTACATAAAAAAGATTTTAATGAACCTTAAATTTTAATTAGTTTTGAAATGAAATTTAAATAGTTTTGAAATGCAAAATAAAAATAAGAAAAACATAAACGTTGGGCACATTTATGTTAAAAAGAAAGCGCTTCTGACTAGTGTCGAGACGATTAATCGGAATCGGGAATCGGGAATCGGAAAAATCGGAACTTTTTGAGGTATCGCAATCGGAAAAATGTGTGCCTATTTTCCAATGCCAAAAACGATTATTTGTAATTGTTTATTTTTGTTTAAAATTTAATTTTCTATTGCTGATACTAATGATAAAATGATAAATATTTATTGATTTTAAACGACAAGCGAAACTAAAAATCTATATAGTGTATTTTTTACGTTTGCTAAACTATATGCACATATTACATGTTTTTTTACGGTGATCCGAGAACAAACAAAACACAAACAAACAAAACAATAACTCTATAACAACATATTTAGAGGTTTTAAAATAATCGGAATCAGAATCAGTAATTGTATCGGAATCGGGAAAAATATTGGAATCGTTCCATCACGACTTCTAACCAATCTGGTCACCTAAAAAAATAATCAGACATAGACCATTCCGATTTGCGAGGACCCGTGGCGTAACGGATATAAGTGCTAATTAATAATCAGTTCTTCTAGAGGTTGAAGGTTCAATGTTTTCCAAATTCCATGAACATCTTACCGGTGCTTTTTTAATCTGTGGGTACATTCATTATTAAGGGGGCGTCTTGCGTCCATCACTCCCATAAAATAAATCAAACATAGCTCATTGTATTCTCTTTTATATCTACTATCTATGTTCCTAATTTTATAGAATGCTGTCGAATAATCTTTAATTCATGTGTACATTAATTTTAAAGAGGGTAGAGGCGTTCTGCCCCTTTTGCGCCTTTGAAAATAAATCAAGTATAACCTATTAGACCCCATTCTATGTCTATGTCCACATCTCATGAAAATCTGTCCAGTGTTTTTTTTTACGGACACACACACGTCCATCTCTCTCTTCACTCTCTCTATTTCGCTCCCTTCCTCCCTCTCATATATATATATATATATATATATATATATATATATATATATTAGTTATTTTATATAGTTCAGATTAATTATTATGGGAATCAAATTTCAGAGCCCAAAAAGCTCAATATTCAAACCTTTAAATAGTTATTTTAAAATTTGTAATAGAGCTATAGATAAATACATTGACAGATCAAAGTTATGTCATACTGTGATTTATTTCCAGTTTCGAAACAAAGTAAAGCTAACATAAGTTTTTAGAAGAATAAAAAAATACTTAAAACAAATTCAAGTAGTGAACAAAAAACTCTTATCATCAGAGCGAGAATTTTTGTTTACTACTTGAGTTTGTTTCAAATTTTATTTTTATTTTTTTAAAGAAACACGTGTTAGTTTTACTTTGCTTCGAAACTGACAATAAATCACAGTATGACATAACTTCTATCTGTCAATTTATATATATATATATATATATATATATTTATAAATAAATATCAAATTATTTATAAGCAACATACGCTAGCGTTTCAAGCTTATTGCTCTCATCAGTGAAGGGAAGTAACAATTTCAGACGGTTGGGAGGCGCAAACCCATTTCACAGAGTCAGCCTAGAATCTGCAAGTAGTCGCCCTATCCTCGCGGCCACTGGAAATTGTCACGTGATTAAGGAAAATTAAGATCTACATGTACCTAGAAGCGGACATAGACATAAGACTAATCGAGAGGGTTCGACGAACGTATTCGAAGCTTTGCATTAGAGTTTTTTGATATTCTATTTTTAACATCCCCAAGAGTGGATATATATATATATATATATATATATATATATATATATATATATATATATATATATATATATATATATAGGGTGATCCATAAGTCACTTAGCTATTTATTTTTGAAATTCTAAAGTTAAAAAATACGGTAATACTAAACAGAAAGTTTATTCAACACATTCATTTATGGGAGTTTAAAGTTACAGCAAATATTCAAAATTTCCACCTTCGTTCTGCATGAATAGCTCCATTCTTTTTTGCAAGGAATTTACGATTCTTTGTAGCATATTTGATTGATTATGAAATAAATATATATAGAAACAAATATATAAACGGACAAATTTAAAATAACAAATAACAGTAATTAGAGAGTAAGATAACAATTATCAAAAGTTCAAAGTATGTTTGTGCTTCATATGGTAATCATTTTAAATAGCTAAGTGAAGTGACTTATGAACCACCCTGTATATATAAGGTATGTGTATATGTTTATATAAGGTATGTGTATATGTTTATATATTTGCATGCACAGGATTCACTCATAAACTAATTAACCTATTATTATTAATTTTAGAACACAGCTACTATGCTTAAGGGGGGGGGTACTGCGAAAAAAATCTTTAAGCATTTAAAACGGGGTTAAGACATTCGCAGGAACTAGTTGATCCCAAATATGCTAATGTTTTTGCTTGAGGATGAACCATTAACATCTGATGTGAGACAGACAGGAAAGCACCCATCTTTGTTTTATTTATAGAGACGTCCACATCTACAAATGCTTCAAATTGTGAGTTTTGTGTCTATAAGCAAAATATACATCAACTTAAACATGTATATACCCATGTATTAGTGTGGATATGAAATAGTGCGTGAATACGGTTGTTTTAATTATTTGTATGCATTTAAGTGTTTGTCTATGTACGTTGGAAAAGTTTGAATGTATCCGTTAAACATGTCTACATGTACAGGTAAGCATTTGTGCATACCTTTAAATGTCGCTTGTCGTTTTCCTAATGTTCGTTTGTGCCGTGGGACGCCATTTGATTATAGCATCGGCGTCGGTAGCGATGGCGCAGGTAGAAACTAATGAAATTATATGAGAGCCAATGCGTCAACTGGCGAAGAGTGACGTTAAACATTGGAGAATAGCCCGAGACAAGAGGATTTTGTAAACATAATATTTATTTGCTGTTTTGCCAGAGATGCGAGTCTGCTTTCTTAATTTCGAAAGAGGTGTGTGAAATAAAGCTTTTGGGAACTGCATTGACTTTTGCGACTCGCAAAGCTGCTTATCTGCCACATATTAAAATGGGAGGCGGGTCTTATACCAACACTTGATTTTTCATTGTATATATATTTTTCATTCGTTTTTGTATATAAAATTACCCCCCCCCACACACACAAACACACTTCATGTTTATATTGTATTATTTGGGGCTTAAGTAGGTTAATCATTGAGTGATTTTGTTTTGATGAATGCTATGATTGTGACTAGTTAAGTTAATTAATGTTAGTTCCAACACCTCTTTTTTCGGCCTTGTGCCACATTTTGTATGCATTTTTAAAAATACTTATAAATAAATATTTATTGGTTTGAACAATATTTATCTGACAATTATTTTTACGGTAAGAAGACAGAGGCTATTTATTGTTTTAAAAAGAGTTAAATTAGTTGACAATGACAATTAGTTTTCCGAAAGAATTAATAGTTTTTTTTTCTTAATAGTATTGACCCTGACAGACCTTTATTATTTCAAAGGGAATATTATTATTAACAGTAAATTTTACCGATTAGTGTAGATCGCACATTGGAAGGTTAACGGGGTCCTGCTAATCTATATAATTATACGCTAAGACATTTCGTGTTTGTTCGTACATTATCACCTTTACCACCTACTTGTAAAATTTGATATCGTCCGATCGCCAAAGATGTTTGCCCAAAATAAAAATTTTAGTAATTTCAAAATGAATTGTTCTAAAATCGAATAAACCATCATAAATAGAATTCTGTCGTCTCCTCGACTTAAGCAGTTTTACAACATATTCTTTGCATTATTTTAATTTTAATACACCTCATTGCTACAATTGTAAGCAATTACATTTTTTATTTTAAAATGATTTAAATTGTTGCAATATACAGACAAATTCACAGGTAAAAACTCTGTTTTATTTATTCAAAAATGTATTTAACTGACAAGTAGTTGTACGCCAAAAAACTTCCATTTTAAATCATCTAATTGGCAAGTAAGCGATCAAGAGACCCTTATTAATCCATTTTACCATTTCAATGTACGTTTATCGAAACCTAGCACTTTTATTTATAACCTCCGTGCCTTTGGTTTTAGGACTCATTAGTTTGAAAAATATGTCAATATGGAAGGAACTGTTGGCTTTTCTGGGCTCCATAAAAAAATTTTTTTTCTGTATTCTGTAAAATGATTTTATTCATCGTAGTGGCAGTTAGTCACTATCTGTGCGAGTATTTCTGATGGGCCTGTTGCAGCTAGCAAATACCAGTTCTTACCGTGGTGTCACGCATTAAAGTAAATCAGTTACCATAGAAACACAGACGCGCGTGTTTTATTCTTAAATGCTATTTTCTTAGGAATACTATTTAAACAAAATACTTTAGTTACAAATACATTCAATGATATAAATAGTACATTCCATCCAGTGTTTGTGTACATACACTATTAATTATCCCACAAATAATTAAAACACAAAATAATATTGTCCCTACGTACGTACGTCCATTAGAAGATGCCCGTCTTTATACGAACGTTTCAATATTATTTTTATACATTTCATTTCTATTTTTTAAATTTTTATTTGACTTTAAATACAATTTAGCCTTGAATCATTATTCAAATCCAGAGGCGGCTTTTTTGCAAAATATTCGCTTACTCTTTTTATAAAACGCTGATCTTTAAAATAATACTTAGAAAAATTATTTAATTTACAAATACTTTAATTCCTATCAAATAGTATGTTCTTTCCAGTGTTTGTGTATAGACACTATATATTAAAAAATACCCCTCTCCCCCAAATATATTTTTTTTAATTCATTGCCTCTGCATAAGTATTTTATTGCGAGGATGCTCTGATATATTGCGACAGTTTAAATTTTCATTATGCTATAGAAATTTAATAATTACAGAACACTCCAATTAATACTTGTAGAAAGTTTTAAATAATCAAATAAAATGCTTATATGGAGTTCAATTAATATAAATGTATATATCTGTTTTAGTCATCACATAATCTATCTATCTGTCTCATTTTTACCAGGTCCTGGGTATGACCTTAACTGTTGAGAATGTGGAGTTTCTCCTTAGTTGCTATTGCTCCCAGGTCCACTCTGGCCCGGAGTGGTAGTACCAGTAAAACTCCCATCTATGGGTCAAATAGAACCTACTGGCGCTACCAAATCAGGTTGTCTGAAGTTATTGACTTCCTGACTCAAAATGCATCAACCATTGATGCTTTATTTATTTATTTTTTTGCAAAACTCAATCATGTTCTGCAAAATCCAAAACAAAAAAAAACAATTTCCCTCCCTTCCCCCTCCCATCCCCTCTCTCTCTCCCTTCCCTACTTTCACTCAACAAAACACCATGAATATTTAAACATATAAAAAACTTGAAGCATAAAAACCTTCACTAAAATGACCGGATTCAGCATTAAATAACCTGAAAAATGTTGATATGCCATGAAACAAAACAACCAAATTTCACCAAAATGACCGGATTCGGCATTAAATAACCCAAAAAGGGTTGATATACCGTCAAGCAAAACAACGAAACCAAAAACCATGAATAAACATTTGAAGATATAAAGAACTTGAAGCATAAAAACTTTTACCAAAATGACCAGATTCGGCATTAAATAACCCGAAAAGGTTGATATGCCGTAAAGTAAAACAACCAAACCAAACCAATCATTTTTGCCATTCTATCTATCTATCTATCTATCTATCTATCTATCTATCTATCTATCTATCTGTGAATCCGTATGAAAATCGAAGCATAAAAGTACAAACAGGCTGGGCTATTACTCATCACCAAGCCATACCTGCATTATACAACTTAGACAAAAAACATGAAAAAAAAAAAATGAAACCAACAAGAAACGGTAACTAGAAAAATAGATGAATGAGACAGAGAAAATCTAGATCCCCCCCCCCCTCACTCACACAGGGAAAGAGGCGAAAAATCAGATCTTAACCCCGAAAACGAATCACGTGCAAAAAGATCTCGCCCTTGGCCAATGAGGGGGAAAAAAAGAAGGAATAATCAGTATCGATACCGGAGTTTTCTAATGGAGCCACGTGACCCACTTCTTCCTTTTAAAGAAACACAACAACAACCAAAAAATCACGCTTACAAATATGTTTACTTGATCCGAGTATTTTCGCTGACGTGACAAATAATATTTGGCGCGCGACGAACGATCATTAACAACGAATTCTTAATGTCTATTCGCGTTTTGTGTGCGCGTGTGTTTACGTTGATTGGATTTAGAAGGTTAATTTAATTCCTTTGTAATCTTTGAAATAATATTGTGTACGTCTGAGCGTGAATGTCTATAAACTTGCCTGAACGACAGGTGTATGACTAGCGCATAGTCACATTGAACAATAGAAATTTCAATTAAAAAGGCTCAAATTTGAATTAAAAAATCACAATTTTACATTATTAAGTCAAAAAGTTTAGTATTAGATTAGTATTCATTAACTTTAAAATTATAAATATAAATGTAATAATGAAACTCTTGACTTAATAAAGATAATAATATTTAATGATGATGATGATGAAAGAGGGAGGAATTACGAAAGTAAACCTTTATTTCTGTAATTTGATAAACCTGATGTTATAGATGTTTTAGAATCAATATCGTAAAAATTAAATGGAAACTTATTTTGTAATAATATAAACTATAATAATGATAATAGTAATAAAGAATTAAGATTATGAACCAAGAATAATAAATATAATACGAAACTTCGGTTTTATAAGAAATGATAATTAAATACATTTCAAATTACGTAGTTTCTTATATTTGTATGTTAAAACAATTGTTGATTAATTAATAGGCTAGAATTATAATTAAATTAAAAAATAATATAGAAATAGTAATTTTATATAGATTAAAGCTGAAGTTTTTATGCTATGAGCGGATATGACTTATCGATAATAATGATTAAGTTATGAAAAACTGGCGGGAGATACGAAAATAAACTTTATTTAAAAAACTGAATGTTACAAATGTGTTGAATTAGAATGTATTAAAGATCGAACGAATAGTTATTTAATATAATGATAATAGTGTGGTAGTAATAAGAATTACTGAATACTAATGGTGATACTAAATTAAAAAAATTAGTCCTGAAAATATTTAAAGAAAAAACTGGATGTTTAATAAATTCTATAGTCGATACAATTTTTTAAAACTATTGGAAAATAATATGAACTACACTAGGAATATTTATTATGGATTTAATTTATAAATCGAGAATCATAAATACAAAAAATAATGCAATTTAAACATTACTTGAAGTGATAATTGAATAAATGTTAAATTATTTGTATTTTTTACATTATAATAATAATGGATTATCTAATAGAATAGAATGATAGTTAAAATAAAAACGTAAATTTTGTGCCCTTAAGAGAAAGAAAAAAGGATTAAAAATGAAGAAATAAAGAAAGAAATAAGAAAAATGCTTAAATACAAAAATTAAGTTTGGTGATGAATAATTATTCTTTAAATGTACACTGTGAAATATGGCGTTAATCGATCGAATATGAACACTTTAAACAAAAGAGAAAAAAAGATATGATGAACATAATACACCAGAAACTTTTATATAAAAAACAGAGTTAAGTAAGGGTTTCCTTTGAATTTGAGTGAAAAGAAATGATAAATTAAATGAATGTTAGATGCATTTTAATTTTTCAGCCTGACTGTGGTATATTGTACACTGATGGCACCTCTTCATGAATATTTGTGATATTTTGTATATCATAATAATATGTATACGAGAGAGAAACTTGAATGTTCACTAGACACTGCCCTCGAGTGTCTAAGGTATCTCTGTACAGGGGGTTGTCAGGACATGAGGATACTTCCTGCTACAAGTAAACCCTGACCAAATATTCAAAATAACATAGTATTCGAAGCCCAAATAAAATCTCATCGGTATTGTTACCCCACACTGGCTTATACGAGGAATTGTGCACTTTCTTCAAGTGAAGTTGCCTCTAGAAACAGCACTAAACTGGATACTCCACCAAACTAGATGAATTCTTGTCTTGGAATCCGGTAAGACCAAGAGACCACAAGAAAGATAACATAGTTAACTGATCAATTAGTGAGAGGAAAACTAATGTTCTTAACTTCTTTACAAACTAAACTTTTGAGAGATCAAAGAGAATTGAATATTCGAATATCTAGGTGTTAGCTCCAGGAAGGGGTCGCTTGATTTCTGAGAACTTTGACTAAAGTGGGTTTAAAAGAAATATTGAATGTTTTTTCGAAATAAGTAAAGTTTGTATATATATATAAGTAATTGTGCTTATTATGTTTTATACCGCTGCTTCAATCTACTTAATTTAAATACACTATTCAATATATATATATATATATATATATATATATATATATATATATATATATATATATATATATATATATTGAAATATAAATTCCCGAAACAGTTTTTCATGGTAAACAACTGATGATCCCTTAAAATAGTGTTAGAAACAAACTAATATAATAACTGTAAAAAATAAATTGACTTACATGAGTGATTTTCCACTGGAAGACTTGGGACTATAAGTTTTTTTGTTTTTTTTAATATAGTTTGAATGGTTGAGAAACTTCCGAGACTATATATATATATATATATATATATATATATATATATATATATATATATATATATATATATATATATATATAAAATTAGTGAGTTCATATTCTTTTAAATCATCTTTTAAAAAATTTAGCATAAAATACAGGCATACGCCTAAAAACACAGAGGATGCAGAATATAATACTAAAAAATAAAAATCAAGACAGATTTTCCTTCTCATTTTAGATTTCATGTATTTGTATTTTCGATTTGCAATCATTTCGCTAAAAATAGAGCCTTGTCAAGCAGAGAGATATTAGAAGTAGTAGTAGTACCTGTTGTCCGTCAGAATGGAAATACGACGAAGAATTTTTTTTTTTATATACGGGTCTCTTGTTTTTGAATATAGGAAACGCTGTGCAGCGTGGAAATGTTAAAAATGTTATGCTAAATTTCTTAAAAGATGCTTTTAAAGAATATGAACTCACCAATTTTTAACATAAGGCCGAGAAATTTATTGGCATGACACAAGGCAATTTTAAGACAAGACTATACGCACACAGGTATACGTTTAAATATAACGACAAGGCGAATACGGCACTTGCAAAACGTATTTAGGAACTTAAAGACAAAAGGATACATTTCAACACTAAATGGAGAATTACTGAGAGAAGACCATCTTTCTCCCCTGCATTAAACAGATGTCCATTATGTGATTCAGAGAAGTATCACATCCTCAGAGTTCTTATTGACCCATATACGCCATGTTTAAACGTACGTGATGAATTGTTAAAGCGATGTATTCACAGAAAACAGGCACTGCTTATAAATTTGGCAGTTCCAGTACCATAATGAACTATTCGACCATTCTCTAATTGATGCCATATTAATATATTCCCCTTGCCTTTGAGATTTTAGAATATTATCAAACGTGTTTTACTGAGTTATCCCCCTTAGATTCCATTTTTCCTAATTCTTTATTATATTAATATATTTTTTCTCTAAATAATTTTTCCGTAATATATCTTTTTAACTTTTAATTTTCTTCTATTTTTTATTTTTTATTTATTCCTTTCTTTCTTTATTCATTTATTGCTTAACAGTTAATATAAGATTATTTGTTTTTTAATTTAATAAAATATTTGAAAAAAAAAACGTTTTCCAAATGAATATTTTCATAAAATTGATAGAGTTACATCATACCCTGCGCATTAGCGAAATGAAACGCTGTGCATTTAACTGAAATTGGTATTCTTAAACATCACTTGCAAGGCATGTTCTCACGGTTTTTTTAAACCTTAAATTTCTTAACTACCTCATCGAACGCTACCTGATCACATCATTATATTCGTTTAACAGCACACACGTGAGTCCATTAAGAGAGTCCCTGACGTCAAGCAATAAAAATCGCTGACATCAAACAATAAAAATCGCTGACGTCAGGATCTGAAGAGGAATCTTCCAAAGAGATAGCTTATCTCCTCTACACTTTTGCCTGCCAATTGATCCACTAAGCAAATTACTAAACAAAAGCCAGAGTGCCTACAATGTGAGCCAAGGCAGCAAACAAGATCTAAACAAAAGAGTCAACCACCTGCTCTTAATGGATGACCTCAAACTGTATGCTAGTTCAGATGCTGACTTAAGCCGACTCTTACAGATTGTACATACCTTCTCCAAAGATATTGGAATGAAGTTCGGCCTGGACAAATGTGCCAAGTGCTGGAAAGAAGATCCAAACGGAAAACATACAGCTTGATGAAGATACTGACATCAAAGACCTTGAAGAACAGGAACAATACAAATACCTTGGCATAGAAGTAAACGATTCAATTCAATATGCCAAGATGAGAGAAAAAATTGGCAGAGAATATATACGCCGTGTTAGAAAAATTTGCAAAACACATCTAACAAACAAAAACAAAGTAACTGCCATTAACCAATTAGCTATGCCAGTGATAACATACAACTTTGGAATTATTGGTTGGCCACAAAAGGACATTAATAAATTAGACTGTCAACATTTTTCTCGTTTTACTATGTACAGAGTAATGTACAGAAACCAGTGTCTACCAAGGCTGTATCTGCCAAGAGGAACAATAAGTATGGGTCTCTCAGAAATTGACCGTCAACATCGAGCCACTATTGTGAGCACCGGCCAATATCTGATGAGCTCCCAGAACCCAAACCTTATGATGGTATGCTAATATCAAGAAACCAGAGCAAGCAGAACAACCTCTATCACAAAACTGGCCAAACATTTTGGACAGGACTGTCTTACAAATGAGGCAGACACAGACAACAATCCTGCCACAGAAATAGCCCGCAAAAGCCGCCATAAATACACCAAGACCTTCCATTCCAGAAAACTGGAAGAATGGGTTAATCAACAACGTACTAAATATTTCCTAGGTGAATGATCTCAATAATATATAGATAAGGAAGGCTCTGTAGACTGGCTGAAAAGAGGATCTCTCCATTATGATTAGGAGAGAATGATAATGGCTGGTCAAGATCAAGGCTTGATGACCAATGCCTTTAAAAAGATGAGTAGTCTCAGCAACAATAACAAGTGCAGGTTCTGCCACACAGAAGTAGAGAGTGTGAGCCACCTGCCATCCAGTTGTAAGGTTCTCCTGGGGGATGGCTATTATACAATGCGACACAGCGGAGTGTGTAAATATCTTCACTGGACTATTTGTAAAAGGTTGAATATCCAGTGTAGCAGGCAGTCCTGGGAGCATATACCAGAAAGAACAGTTGGAAATAATTTATACACCATCCACTATGACTATGCAATCCCTACAGCTACATATCTAGAAAACGGAGCTGTTAAACCTGACATCGTAATATGGGACAAAAGGAGAGAAAGTAACAACCCTAGTCAGTGTCCCTAATGATGCAGGATTAAACAGAACTGAAAGGGAAAAGATTACAAAATACCAAGGTCTTATTTACGACATGAAAAGAAACTGGAATCTTAGGAAAATCTCCATCATACCAGTAATTATAGGAGCAACAGGACTAATGAAAAATAATTTCAAAAGCTATCTAGCGAGTATACCTGGTGAACCGAGTGCAAGATAAATACAAACAATTGCACTTAAAGGGACGGTTAGAATCTTAAAAAGATCTCTAGGCTGGAGTGTCTGAAATAGCCGGTGAATGTCTGGCATCCGGTAGGATGCCCCGTCTCCAGTAAAAACGGGAAGATAAGAAAAATAAGAGTATTATATTATATTATTTTTATCATTTCTTCATCAATTACTTTGGTCCATATGTTGTATTAAATTTTTGTATTAATATATATATATATATATATATATATATATATATATATATATATATATGTATATATATATATATATATGTATATATATATATATATATATGTATATATATATATATATATATGTATATATATATATATATATATATGTATATATATATATATATATATATGTATATATATATATATATATATGTATATATATATATATATATATATGTATATATATATATATATATATGTATATATATATATATATATATGTATATATATATATGTATATATATATATATATATATATGTATATATATATATGTATATATATATGTATGTATGTAGTTAGGTTTATATTTATGTGATTTTCTAAATTTGTGCAACATATTTCTGAACTAAAAATTTCAACTTTCATTTCGTTATTAATTTTTTGTCTTTAACTTAGTTGTAATATGTATATTTGCGTTTATGTTTATATTTGTGCATTTGTAAAGCCTAAAACGTAATTGAGATTGTTTACTTCAGAGATTCATATATTTTATTTTTATACATTATATTTTGTTTGTTTAGCTGCTGTCTGTGCGTGCTTGCGTGCGTTCGTGGGAAACGCTAATTCTGAATGTATGCTTGTAACAACTTCTGTGTTATTTGTCTGTTAGCGTTTGTGTTTAAGTGTACGAGCTGTGAAAGTTGGCGCGCGCGTATATGTGTATTATGTCAAAACTGACCCGATAATTGAGGTCAAAACGTCTACGAGACTTTCTCTTTGAACTGAAAAGAAAAATCAATTAAAAAAAAATATATATATAAATTTAATAGGTAAACAAATTTATATTAATAAAAAGTGAAAACTGCAAAACACATTCCACCGTTATTTGTCTTAATTCGCTTCAGTTTGTGTTGATCCGTTACACTCCATGCATTGTATTGCCTTCTATAAATTACCTTTATAAATATATAAATTTAAACGAATGAAAGATAATGAGCATTTCATGCAGTTTAAATTGTGTTTTCATAAATTGATCACGTGTTCAGTTTCAGAAACGAAATATTGTTTTTATTTAGCTTCCTGCAGCCGTAGTGAAACGTTTGCAAATGTGTAGCCAAATAATGTTTACATAAATAAAAAAAAGTTATACCAAATAAACAGCTCATTTTTATTATGGAATACTTTTATATAAACACAGTAATGATTCACTGGATTTTACTGTGGATGTAAACTTACATGGTAGGAGGGCAAAGATGTTGGATGGAAGTCAAAAGTAACTTCAGTCCGGCGTTCGAACCCAGCGACTTATCTAGCCACACTGATGAGTCTTATTAAGGCGAAACATAGATGTATATGGATGAATAAATAACATATTTATTATAAAAATATTTAATTGCTTTCTTCAAAGTAAAATCAATCTATGTGGAAAATTTGAAAAGCTTTTGAATTAAATCAATATTGCCTCGTGTTCTCCACTTACTATGAAGTATGAACACTGTATTGAATCTTAAATAGGTTTATTTCCTTTTTATTTCGTAAAGTTATCTCAGTGGCAGAGTAGCAAAGATATTGGCTAGAATTCGAAGGTGACGTCGGGTTAGGCGTCCGAACCCAGTGACCGGTGGTATAACCTTATCTAGCCACACTGACGAGTCTTATTAAGACGAAACATATATATGTTTCGTCTTAATAAGACTAATAATTAATATGTAGATAAATAAATAATTAAAAAATTATTATACAAATATTTATGTATATATATCTAGTTGGTTCTGTTGGGTCGAAAGAAATCCAATAGAGTGCTCGATTATTCCAAAAAAGCGTAATATTGATTTATTTATGAATTTTACATAAGTGTACATCTCATAGTATTAATGGTTGTGCGAATAAACCGGCGAAAACCCTTTTTTTTTTTTTTTTAAAATCTGCCAATGGAGAAACACCGGAACTGGTGAAACTGTAAATTTCCTGTCTGTTGCATGTGGGATTTTTATTAAAAAAATCTATTTTATTATATTAATACGTTTTTATATTCGGAACGATGAATAAATAATACCGTATTTAATTTATGGCAGAGTAAAAATCTAGAATAGAAAACAAATGATCGATACAAAAATTATTGATATTCAATTTTTGTTATGGTAAAACGGCATATCGTGAATAATCCATCTAAATTAATGGATGTATAAGTTTTAGTTTTATTTATTTAAAAACAATTTGCTTCCGGGTTGGGGACAGTCGTTACTTCATCTTGAATTCGAAGAAGAATAAAGAATTCGTACAAAAACAATGTTTTATTTCATTTTTTCATAACATTTATAAATAAAAACAAAAACAAAAACAAATCTGAAACAAAACCCCCCAAAAACAAAAAAACAGAACCACCACGAATAAACTTGAATATGAAGATTCTGATTATTGTCATTTTGGACATCCATACTTACTAAAGCTAAAAGTACAAATGCTCTTTTTATAGGTCTCGGTAGACGTTTTACCAGAAATGAAAATAACAGAATCGCAAAACTCAAAGATTTTACATTTGTGGCCTATCAGCGTTTATTTCTTCATTTTGGTTCTTACAAAACCGAAAATACACTTGGGATATTAAAAAAGACAACATTTCTTTATTCTTTGCATATCCATTTGAGACCTATTAAGACTTAATATAATTAATGAGCCTGATTTCTGACAGAGAGAACTTTAATTCTTAATTTTCAATGGACATTGTTTCTTGGTCAGACGGATTTACTGTTACGTTTAAGGTACAGTATGTTTTGTAAGAAACAAAATAAAACAAAATCAATAAATATTTACTATCACATCCGGCGTAGTTTCCCCCTCAAAAACTTCAAATTCTACTTTTTATTTGCAAGTACATGTAAACATCCTGAGAAATATCACCAAAAAAGAAATTAAAAACAATTATTGAATTTTAAGGTGGGGGGATTACTTTCCTATATAAGTTTAACGTAAAATGAGCACCCACTTACTGGTCAGTTAGCGGTGATTCGAGACATATAACCGCATGGTTTCCCAATTTCCAAATTGGGGTGGAGAAATTCTGTTTTGACTCATCCAATTTAGTTTTTTTTTCCGTTTTAAGTATAAATGGGTGGGGGGGGGGGTTTAATTTCATAATTATTATTATTCTTTTTTACATTTATCTTTATAGAGGAGATCCTAGCGACTACTTGCCGCCCCCCCCCAAAAAAAACAAAACAATCAACTATGATGGAAATTATTCGTATTTGGCTAAATAAAAGTGACAATAACGAATGGTAACAAACTTCACCGAACAATCTACACAATACGAACTGAACTGTTTCTTTTATTAATGTTTGACCCTAACCCTAAACTAACCCTAAACTAATCCTAAACTGACCAAAACCTTTCCTTACACTAAGTGTTAGCTTTAGTTTGCAAAGTCGGTTTATTTCGGTTCGTATAGTGTAGAAGCATCGGAACTTCATTCAACTTTCTCCGGAAAGACGGAACTGCTTACGTCAGGAATGCAAATTTATGGATACCTATCCTAAAAAGCACACGAAAAAATAATCCCCACCACCACCCACAATCCACATACACAAAATTTTTTATTTGGGTCCAGAAAAAATGTAGGTATTAGATATTCTTTCCGCAGTTTATTATACTGTAGAAAAAAATACCCCCCCAAATTATAATATAATAATATAAGCTTAGTTAACCCACACCTAGCCTCATCTAGCACGAAGTTTTATTTCCCTAAAATATTGAAAAGAAAATTTGGTTCTACGTCTCCATATTATCGCTAATTGGCTCGGAAGTGGGTGCTCAATTTACGTTAAATTTATATAAAAAAGTGATTCCTCACACTAAAAACTAAAATACTTTATTTTATTTTTTATTTATTTTTTTGCAGATATTTTTTCAGGCAGTTTACATGTAATCACCCTTAAAAAGTAGAATCTGGTGTTTACTTTTGGGTAAACCACGCCGGGTGTGATAGTAAAAAAATACAAAAAAAAAATCAAATCGTAAATAGGTCACAAATGGACATTTTTGATTTTCGCGAATTTGTTATTTTCTTTTTTTATTAGAATCTATTTTTGCCACACGGACTTAGGTTAACTGGTATGTTCAAACCGACAACAATAAAGTTGCAACATTTTCTTTTTTTTACATATCTATTTGTGACCTATTTGCGTAACATTATTAATATTTAATACAATTTATAATACTTATTTCTGGCGTCTGGCGGGGTGTATTTTTTACAATTTAAATACTATTTTAATCACCTACATAACTTACAGTGGTTTGTTTTCTTATTTTTTTTGTCAGAATTGATAATCTAATATTTATTTAAAAAAAGTTAAATCATTCTTTTATATTCCCCCGGGTAACGTCGGGACACGGGTCCTGCTAGTTATCAATAAAGCCTGGCATTTGCGGAACCACAAAAAGGAGGAAATACTGTCTCCTGGCTACGAGAGACCACCGGCTATTCTATGGCCCCAATGACCACGAAAGCTGCCTTCATGTCTCGGCCTGTATAGCCCATCGCTAAAACCCCATCTACGCTTTTTCGAGAGAAACGAAAAAGAATGTTGGAGACACACTCGGGTTACTGAGATTACCGACGATGCCGAAGCTATATAGGTATACTATCTGAAGTACCCGTAAACGTTGTGTTTCTAAAACATTCTCCTCTGCACATCAGTTCAAATGAAAAAAAGTTATTTTAATTAAGAAAAAAAGAAGTCAGCTTTATCCATACGGCCACCGAAAAAGCGAAAATAGTTTGTCTTTTTAATCTACTTATAGTGATTATAAGTTAAAAAAAACTTTTATTTTTGAATAATGAATTTAAAAAAGGACTTTCTGATATCGATAAGGACATTACTTGATATATATATATATATATATATATATATATATATATATATATATATATATATATATATATATATATATATATAATGCTTTTCTTTTCTTGAAGTCGTAATTTCTCCTCTGTACTTATGAAACTTAAAAGATTTTTATTTAAAGTTTTAGGCGCTTTTTATTTTTGTGGGTCGTGTTTACGGTCCCGTTAAAGTCAGAATTCAAGCGGTGTCCTCATCAATTTTTAACCTTACACTATTTAATCTAGTTACATAAAAGAGTTGAAGGTTATACGCTGTTCATGGATACACATCTTTGGGTTACCTTGCTCCTTAGAAAATAGATATGAGGAGAGGGGTATATTTGTAAGGCAGTTTACCTAAGCGGAAATAAAATAACTAATTTATATTTGGTAAATTACATTGTTGAGTTTGAAGACACCCCCACCCGAGTGTTTTCGATATCTCTGCGTAACGCTGTAAGGTAAGACAAACAATAAAAATGAGGATAACTCTTTCAAATTCAACAGTGATGACGAGAAATAGACATAAAAAAAAAAAAATTAAAAACTACGCATTTTATAATAAAATTCTGACAGTTAATTTCAGAATTATGGAGTCTCACCCAAAATAGAGATTGGACGTTTAAAACAGAATTTAACCCCAAATCCACTGCTCAAGTGAATGGCAATCATTCAAGATTAGTTGCTGAGTTAATTGAGTTTGAATCGCAACTATTAAGCTAAGGATTCAGTCGAGCCCGTAATGAAAAATAGACACTTCATTAATTGATAGTGTAATGGAAGTTAGGACAAACAATAAAAATGAGGATAACTGTTTCAAATGCAATATTGATGATGAGAAATAGACATTAAAAAAATAAAATTTTGACATGGATACTTTTCAAAATACAGAATTTAACCCAAAATAGAGATCGAATGTGAACAGAATTTGAACATCAGTATGAAAAGAAAAATAGATTAAAAATAAATTCAAACAACAATATATTGCTGGCTCGTCACACATCTAAAGAATGTAGTTAAACTACGTGTCGGAATATTATTTTATTTCTGTCGGAATTTGCAAAATTAATTCGCTAGAAAACAAAACAACAATGACTGTGAAATGGTTGTATAAGAAAGGACGGATAGACACAGAGAAAGGAGTTTTAGTTTTTAGAAGTAAACATTGACCAAATATTCAAATGAAAATAATATAGTATTCTAAGCCCGAATATAAGCCTACATATAAGGAAAGTAACAATGCACTTTTTGCTAGCAATGCTACCATCAAATAAACAATACTAATCTAGATACGCCATCAGACCAGCACAATTCTGCATTTGGAATCTTCCAAAATCAAGCAAAGACCACAAGAAAGAGAAACTATAACGTAGTTAAATGGTTCATTAGGAAGAAAATAATTACTCACTACTTTACTTACTCAAGGTTTAAGGAGTGGAGAAGGTCCTTTAAAGAACACGTGCATATAAATAGAACTGATAACGAAATCAAATGTTAACTCAAGTAGGAGGCCCCCTTAATCTCCGAGAAAGAACTGAACTAAAATAAGAGACACAAAAAATCAAGTGTTAACCCCAAGGGATGGACCCTTGCCCTTTGAGAACTAACTCAACACATTATAAATCGCAATATCAATTCACTGCAGCAATATTTGTGTATTTATTGCGTCTTCAAATTTAAATTTATACCTTATTAGAGATGTTCATTTTCTCTGAAAATATAAACCGTATGGATTATTAATTTTGTGTGTTTACTGTTTACATGACTTGTACTTTCGGTTTATTTTGTGCGCACTGTATAGATATTATTTGTGCATAGGATAGTTGGAAATTTGTTTTGATAAGATAATAGGACTGACTTTCACTCCAGATCTAAAATGGAAGATTCATGTATATTCAATCTGTTGCTAAGGTTACTAGAAAAATTATTATATTATTCTACCGCTCTAGCAAGTACCTGACTCTCGATGCAATCATTACCCATATTAGAGTTATATATGCCCAAAGATGGAATACTGCTACCACATCTGGGGAGGTGTCGTTCAGAGCATTCTGTCTTGCATTTACAATCGACTTTGAAATCTAGTGGGAGATTATCTCTTTTGTTCCTTACATATCCTTTCTCGTTGAATGGACGTTGTAATACTATGGACTGAATAACAGAAGAAATGATTCACCAAGTAGCACAAAGGCGATCAGAAAATAGGATGGGTAGTCAGCTGGGGAGTGGCCGAGAAGACAAAAGACCGGACATAGGATTTCCGGTATGACTAAATATATTTAGTAGTGAGAGTTGTTTGCGACAGCTTTGGCGACAGTCTGAGTTTTATGACGAGTTTACGGCAGTTAGCGGCTCGAAGAGCATACAATCAGATCATAGAAGATTGGCGCAGACTCGAGATGAGCTGACTTCAATCGAGCGACGGTGATGCCTCAACAGAGGAATTATCTTAACTGAGACATGGATGCTAGCGTTTTGGTGTCCTTTTTTTACGCGACGGTATCATACACACTCAGAGACCGACTGATTTATACACAATGGATCGGAGTTGTGCTTTCTCTTGTGCGTCTGTTGCTTTTATTTTTGTTTTTCTCAACTTATAAACTAGTGCTCGTGCCCTCGGCGATCGCCAAGACAACACGGTCAAAATAAACGATGAAGGAGAAGAAAACCACGGCAGACACAGTGTTAGGGTTGTCGGTCGTCGAGAGAGCAGCATATCGTTTTACAACGTTACTAGTCTTTCTCTACTTAATGATGTTCAACTGCTGGTTCCTTTTTGTAAAGCATACGTTTCAAGCACTCGTCTTCCCACAACAGCGAAAAAAACTACCCTTTTTCTTTCATATGCTTAGCGTCAGGTGGAAATTCTACGAACAAATCTTCTTTTCAAAGACTTTCCGTCTGTGGAACACATTCCCACGGAACTGATTCCCTGCAGATTCAACATAGTCGCCTTCAAATCCAATGTCAGCACATACTTGTCATAAACCTTCCTCATAGGTAATCAAACTTAGTTCATTCCATTAACCTTTTTCAATCCTCTGATAATATTCCACATCTTTCAACTGACAGTAATTCCATCTCATTAACCTTTATCTTTGAGTGGCTTTTGGCCTTGATAAGTTGTGACTCATTAGTAAAAAATACCTACACAGAGCGGATGGTTGCAATGTTTTAAACTCAATATGACTCAATTATATTCCAGCGTACATAATTATTTAGCACATCTGGTAAAGATGATGTATCCAATAGTGCTTAGGCCATAACGTGCAGGAGTGGGTGACCATGTCCTTCTCAAGTCCGTAACAAAGACAATTATCTAATATTATGTTATCATTGATGTTAACCATTATGATGAGAAAACAAAGAAAATGTTGAAAAGTGTCTGCAATAACAACGTTACGCATCCCAAATTCACAATGGAAGATAAGGCCAAATAATATTCACATACAAGCGCGAGGATATCATCTTAATTCTCCCAGATCCGCCCAGAAATAATGGGACCAAGCCTTATCAGCAGAAATGTGTTTTTCCTGTCGACTTCTTAGGCCACAAGCCAGAATAAACACGAGGATAAATGGTGGCAAAATAAACCATATTTATCTGGTGCATTATTAAAGTAACATGTATGCCAATTTGGAATTCTTTGATCGATCAAAATTTCAATGGTGCAAACGCAGTTCTTAGATGGGAGGTGGCTGTGGTGAAGTGGGTACGAGTGCGGATTAATGACTCGTCGTAACATGTTCGGATCGTGTTAGATCCATAGCACCACTTTTACAATTTTCACGTGGTAACTCCTGTGATTGTAAAAAGGAATATGAGAACACCAATGCCAATAACAGAATCGAACAGGTTAAAAAATCTTAACGTGCTGATTCATATTGAAAAAGAAGAATTCTTGAATTCAATTGTTATTTTGTATCTTTTAATGGTGTTTTACAAGACTATAGAATTTCCAAACATACTCGACTGCTGGGTATTTTTCGAATATCTAGAAAGGACATTGGTGAGTTCTGCGAGGATATACAAAAGCGTTTAGAAACGTTTGGAGCTGAATTTGTAAGACGTAAACAGATATTTTTCAGATTTTTAAATATAACTATATTTCGAAAATGCGTCTCTTTGAAAAAATTGTTCTAACAAGATTCATATCTATATACTTGGAAAACATCCACAAACCATTATAAAAAAACCTACACTATACAGTGGTTCATTTTTGGGTGAAACCAAACTCACACGTGGGGGAAACCACTAATACGCCATTTTGAATTTTTCGTTCAGAGCTAGTACATCTTAAAAAAGTTGTGTGGGCATTTATAAATTTTAATTCAGTAATATTTCTTAAAATAGTGAGTTCCCCCATGTGTGAGTTTGCTCTTTTCTTTGTTTTTTGTTTGGTTTCCCCAAAAAATGAACCACTGTATAGTGTAGGTTTTTTCAAGACACTTTAATCCAAGAACTTTTTACTCTTTGTGAATTTTTCTGATGATTTTGTAATATTGCAGAGGCGATATTAACATAAAAATGTTGTTTGGCACAAGACAAATGAAACGGACCGTAAAAAATATATCTCACAGAAATGTTATGTTTTTTGGAAATGTGAAAAAATAAAAATAAAAATAATAAAATTAAAACATGGTTATTGGAATATAATATGAACCTGACTTGTATTTGCTCTGTTGTCACTAATTGACAATGATCTAGCTGAATCTTTTAAGGAGACTGCAAAGTAAAAGGGCACGGATAGTATATGCTAATACATATATTGTGATTAATAATTATATATATATATATATATATATATATTATAACGGTTTAGAGACCAGTTAAACTGCAGATTAAAAAAAAAATAAACATATTTATTTAAAATTCTAATTTTCGACCCATATAAGAGTCTTCATCAGGAAAATCCAGACAATATTTTTCTTTTTCTTGTTTTTTATGCGGCATGTTGTCACTTAGCTGCAGACTTCTTCTCTTGTCGAAGTTAAGTTTTTTTATGTCCGATTCCAGTGGTGTTGTTCCCTGGAAGACACATGGTTAGTGGGAGAAAACCCGAACAGAGTGAACACTCTGCTCGGGTTTTCTCCCACTAACCATGTGTTAATTTAGAAAATTCTAAAGTAAGAGCATACTATTTCTTCATATATGTATTAAAAAAGATCAGAACAACATCGGTACTGTCGGTTTCAAATCAAAACAAAGGGTACCTATAATTAGTCTCTTTTACCGAGGTTGAAGAGAGTCCGGTAAAAGAGACTAATTATAAGTGCCCTTTGTTTGGATTTGAAACCGACGGTACCGATGTTGTTCTGATCTTCTGTAATACACACCCCACACATATATATATATATATTATACTACTAATGGATATTTGGTATCTGTCTGTCCGAAACTATACTATTACTTCTTTTGTACTACTGTATTATATTTTAATACTCAATACAGTTTATTATACGATTTTCGATTAATGTAATAGTTATTTCTCAATACTCAATTCAGGGAGGTAGTGCCGTATTTGTTCTAACATCTACTAAGATATCAAGGTTGCTGTTAAAGTAAACTTTCCTTACCATACTGTTTCATGTGATGCTATCCCACACTTGAACCTGAGCAATGCCGGGAAATCTATAAAACAAATGAGAACGACTGTGTTTCTGTCCGTCTGTCCGTTCGTTTATAGACAGACAAATAGGGAGTGTACCTAAAATATAAAAGTATATACACGTGTATAATTTTCATAGGAGTATGATTGACGTAGTCTTTGGTCCCTATGTGTCTTTTTAAGGGAGCTGCGGGCCCTTTTCTAACATTTTGCACATGGAAATTGAAATTTATTTATAAGTTTTATTTAAAAAAAGCTGATAGATATCTGAATTGCTCAGTTGGTAAGACTTAAAACTCATAACTTCGTGTGTGCGGTTTCGATCCCACGCCCAAGCAAGAACCTTATAAAACTTCACTTTATTGCCTAAGTTTAGCGAAGTTAAACGATAATCTCGAACGCCGTGTTGTTTTTTGTGAGACGTTTGGAATATCACTCTGAAATAAAAAAAATTTACAAACGGTTTGCACGCGTTAAAAATATACGGGTTGGAAGAGAATTTAATTTTACTGCGTTTGCTATAAATTATTTGTTGTTTTTATTTTGGTTTACGAGTTCTTTACTGTTAACTATTCTGTACCTACCCCCAAGATGTATTAACAATATATGGATATGATGCAAACATTACTTATTAACCTACATTTTCATGGTATTTCATTAAAATCATTGCACCATCAAAATAACAAATAGTATAACGATAAGAAACACCCATTTGTGTGGACTGCCGATGGAGGTGGGAGAATACATCTATTTAAAAATATGTGATTGCCTGATGTCGCTAAAATACACTTTTTTGTGTTTTTTTTTTTTGCTGCCTGATAATGTATTTTTCTTGAGACGAATTTGTATTATTTTCTGGTGGTTTGTTTTTTGTTTATTAGTTAATTTGTGTTTCTTTTTTGCCTTATAAGTATTTTTCTTGCGGCAAACTTTGGATTTCTAAAGGGAACGTGGTCGAAAGATCCGGATGTGACACATCCATTTCGGTTGTTCGCCTATAGCCGAAACGGTCCGTCAAAATGTACCGAAGTTTTAGATTTGAAAAAAAAAAATAATAGAAAATGAATACAAACTTGATCACTGAAATTTAGCTTAATATTGTTTATTTGTATATGTTATGTTGTTAAATGTTAGCAATCAAATGTTGGTCAATAAAAATATATGCACAAACATATATTTTCTCACATCGAGAGAGAGAGAGAGATAAAGAGAGAGAGAGAGAGATAGATAGATAGAGATAGATAGAGAGATAGAGAGAGATAGAGAGAGAGAATAAACAATAGAAAGTTAGATTCCAGTAACTATGTCTTTATTCATTTTTTAAAATATCCAGATATTGACGGACCGTTTTGTCGACACATAGACAACGATAATACAAAGTTTTATATCCTGGATTTTCCATAAGTGCGATTCATCAGAAGGAAAGTCCAAAAACCGTGTCCAAAAACATCAGAAAAAAAAAGCAGTCACATTATTAAATCATTTGTATATGTAGGTTCAAGTAGAAACATAAGATTCAGTTTACTTTATGGACGACATATTTCGTACTAACAAAGCTAGCAAAAATACGTATATTTTACTTAAACATTTCAATTTTTAATTAGATCGTAAAAAATTTCTAACAGAATTAAAATAAAGAAAAGTAAAATAGAATACATTCTCTGCAGTTAAAAGTTTCAGTATACTTTATCTGACCAGTCCCAGATGAAACATGTATGCACATATATAGACAATAATATTTGTATAAATAAATAGAAATTATACTATAATATAGTTCTACCTGTTAACACCCATTTAAAGTCTGAATATTAATAATGAATATATATATATATATATATATATATATATATATATATATATATATATATATATGTATACAGATAGGTAACTATGTGAGTATAGATACCTTGCTCCCGTCACTATTCTCCTGCCCCCTCCAATCAAAACTCTATGCGAGAATGTAATTTATTCATTTTTTTTCAATATACTTAATCCAGCCTGAAGATGTTGGACTTGGAATACAGTAACAGCTGAAACATGCATGCACATATATAGCCAATAATCTTTGCATAAATAAAAATAAAATTATACCATGTATATATATATATATATAATTTTATTTAAAAATAAATAAAAAATAAGATATATATATACTCACATAGTTACGTATCTATATATACACACACAACAACCCCCTACTCCCTCCCTTCCAATCAAAACGAGAATGTAATCCATTTATTCTTTTTTCAGTATAATTTATCTGACCAGTCCCAGATGAAACATGTATGCACATATATAGACAATAATATTTGTATAAATAAATAGAAATTATACTATAATATAGTTCTACCTGTTATTGAGCACTATATTGTAAACACCGAAGTTTCATTGGATTAGCATCTAGGAAACAACAACCATACAAGTACTCATTCTCGTTATCGCTTTCTCTCTCTCTCTCTCACACACACACTCTTTCTCGGTTAGGGTAATAACAATTTTATATACAAAAAAAAATCAAATATTTACAAATGAAAAAACACTAGGGTTAGTATGACCCCCCCACAATTTTTAAATGTGGCAGATAAGTAGATTTTCTAGTCGAAAAGTTGATACAGGTGAGAGTTGGTTAGCGGTTTTTGCTTGAGATAATGTTCAGCTGTTTGTACTTTCCATTTCCATTTGTAGTTGTAGAAAACGTTAAAATAATCGTAACGTCAATCCTTATATTGTTACTTAAACTTTCTTTATAATGAAGGTGTTCCTATGAAAATGCAGTCAGAAATAATTTCTAGTTTTATTAACTAGCAGGGTTAGACGACGTTTGTGGGGGATAGCCTTATATGCAACAGTATAGTAAGAGGTAACGACGGGGTCTTTTAATATTTTAATACTCTTTGTCAAAATTATTATTTTTTAATCGTCTACATACCCACAGTTATTGTCCTTTAACGGTTACCTGTCTCTTTCGACGCTTTTAAAAATATCGGTTATGGTGTTCTGTTTATCTTACCGTATATCTCTATATAAAGTTAGGTATGTGTACATGTTTATATATTTGTGTGTACAGGATTTATTATGGATTTTGGGACACAGCTGATAGGCATAGGAGGTCGTAATGTGGGCTATATTTAGTTTAATTTGATTTTATGTAAAAAGGGAGTTTTTGAAAATTCAAATACCTTTGATTTTGGGAAATTTTAACAATAGGTATAAGATGATATCAATTAATAAATATTCCCTAAATTTGAGTTTCTTTGGAATATTTTAAATGGTTTTAAGTGGCACAATCTCCCATTTGAAAATTCTAATATATCAGATTTGCATGGAATTTGATCCATAGTCATTAGACACAAATTAAGCCAGATTAACCGAATTTCAATTTCTTCTTAAGACTGTTTAAGCTTAAGCTTTGAATTTTAGACATTTCCTAGAATGAAAATCATGCAATATATTTTAATCAAAATTGCAATAAGGATTTAGTATCATTATATCTTGATTTTAATCTTCAAAAGGGGACATAAAAATGGTGCAAAACTGTTCTGTTCGGAAAATAGGAGGCAAAATATGTGGACAAGCTCCCATTTGAAAATTAAAATATATCATACATACATGTGGTGACAGCAGAGCCTCAGTCACATAAAATAATCATGAAGGGTCAAGGAGGATAGAAAAAAAAAACGAAAAGGGGGGACAGCACCAGCCAGATCACCACTGAAAATGTGCGGAGAGTATTGGCAGCTTCGAAAGGCTTATTGCCACTCAGATTCGAGAGAAGACCAACGGCCGTTGCTAGCGAGAATTCAATGGTAAACATCTGTTGAGATAACGCACAATGATTTGCAACGGTTATAGAATAGAGCGGAGATTTCTGGTAGCCTTGCTAGTTGTAAATAAAACTTACATATATTTTGTACGGGTTGCTTTTGTCATTTATTTCATTATATGCGCATCACTCTACATGCATGTAGGAAATACAAAAACGTTGTATATGCAGAGACCCGACAGTTTATTTACCAACACTTACATTAGTTTTCAATGGCACGACCATCTCAAGGCGGACGCGAAATGAGTCAAACGCTTTGACGACCATGTCCTTGTCTGCAGTGGTGAACGCCTCCACGATGGCAGCTTTCAGAGAGTCGACCGTGTTGTTGGCGTGCTTGTTGGTCTTAGCCTTTATCACGCCTCAAATGTAATAGTCACGAGGGTTGCAGTGGCGTGTGGAGTGCGGCCACACGTCCGGCGACAAGTGGTGAACATTGTTTAGCAACCGCATCTGGGTCGTCTTGGCCTTGTGTGGAGTAGGGGAGTCCTGCTGAAAGACGTAGGAGCATCCGGCGGCGATCTCGTCTATCGATGGCTTCACCACGCTTCTCAGCACCTTCTTGTATTTCATTTACTTTTTACCAAGTGCCGTATTTTGCTGCATTTTGTATTGGATTAGATGTGCATCTAACTACAAACGTGAGAAATGTTCAAGATTACAGATTTTACGACCCTCCGTTACAAAAACGCTAGCTTTTTTTTTCTCTCTAACTAAATGCGTATAGGAAGAGTTTGTTAATTTTGTTTTCAAAAGTTACGATTATTTGTTATATGTCGGCCTTGCTTTGGTTTTATGCTCTGTAATGTTGTCATTTATTTAATTATATGTGTATTTCACTACAAGCGCCATAAATGTAAACGATTATAGGTTTTTCGACCTTCCGTAAAAGAAAGTTATGTTTTATTTCATAAAAAATTTTTTGTAGAGGGAGTTTGTAAATTTGAGTTTTCAAAAGTGACATCATTATCTGTTATATGTTGGTCTTCCTTTGTTTTTCTGCTCTATAAGTTTTCTGTCTTGCTGTGCCTTTTTTATCCTTTCTACGCATGCAACTTGTTTCAACCTTCGTGAATGGACACGTCTCTTCCTATGATAAGCATCTCCGTCAACTGAACACAATCGTCTCAGTTTTCTCGTTATCCGTATATCATTTTTATACTCCTCCCATGTTCTAGTTTTGTTTCTGTTTGCTTCTTTCAAAATATTCAAAAATAATTCTTTCATCCGTTTTGTAATATAAATATATATATATATATATATATATATATATATATATATATATATAAATAACAAGAGACCCAACCACCAGCATTCAATTCCCTGGACTCCAAACACGCTAGCTAAAAAATAAGTCCTTCAGAACCCCAATAGTGAGAGAAGGGATTACTTAAACTGTTTACGTGGCTAACCAGGAACTGGTGTTTTTATCGTGACACAATCACCCTCGAACAAAGGTTAAAGATTGCCTTCTCCCCAAGAGGTAAAAACTATACATTTCATTATCTGTTGCGGGTACATATCTATGAAACCCGGGTACCTCCAAAATACACTGTAATATATAGTTTATATATATATATATATATATATATATATATATATATATATATATATATATAAAATTAAAAAGAGGGATCCCATAAAACTTTTAAATCATTATATTAAAAGTTAAAAAAAAAGTTTCAAAACAAATAATTTACTTCTTTCTTCACGTTGTTTTAGATTTAATATATGAAAAAACTATCGATTACCTCCTGATGATATGATGGTTTAAAATTGTGTATCCCCAAAACACATTTTAGTATAGTGATATATATAATTTATCAGAGAAGATAACACACACACATTATATATATATATATATATATATATATATATATATATGCATGTTTGATTCAACAGGAGTGCCAACTTCTGTTTATTCAGCTTTTGATTCGTTTTTTATAGTGTTCGTACGACGGATTTGATGCTATAATCCAAGGAGTGTAAACAATCTATGTATTTTGTGCGAACGTTTTCGACCGACATCGGTCGTCGTCGGGCGGTTGCAAAATGAAATAAATTGGTGAATCTATCAAGAAGGCGCTCTTTTAAATTATTTCAACAGCACTTCAATACACCTTCACCCCCCCCCCCTCATAACGGGAATGGTTGATGTTTGGTTTATTAATGCATATAAACAATACTTCCATTATGGGGAGGCGAACACTGCAACCCGAAACCGCCAGAATGGATGTGTTATTTGTTAAAATGTTCCTATATATATATATATATATATATATATATATATATATATATATATATATAAATACCCTCAAATTCTATTATATAGAAAATCCTCAATAAGTATTTTGACGATTTAAATAATTTTTCAAATCAAGTTCCAAAATAAAGAGCATACGGGAAGGTATTGTTTTAAGGCTGTGTTTATTTTAAGTCAGAAGATGAACCATAATTGTTTTTAAAACACAAGACCATCTTGAGAAACAAAATTTTCGTAGGTACCCCACAAAAAACAACAAAATGTCCCCCAAAAGATGTTCTACCCGCCTACATTTACTCGTTTTCTTTTCTCTCTGTTTGCCGCTCTGAAAACCTTCAAAAATATTTTATACAACCATAAAAAAAAAAAAATGAAGAGTAAAAAAAAAATAAATAAAAAATCCTCGCATTAAACACTAGTGTGGAATGTTCTTCTCATTGAATAGAAGGCGTTTCATTCCTGTTTTTTTTAAAGTCCACCTATTTAGTGAACCGATTGAGTTTCGTGGTCTCTGCCTTTTACTTTTACATTGCTAAGTGAACCTCCTGCCGATACAACCCACGTCATGTTTTCAGTCATGACAGCCTCAACTTGATATCTAATGCATATATTGCAGTTGAAAACACAGACACACACACATATCTCTGCTCAGTTAATAAAGTTGTCGAATCATAAGATTATAAAAACGCCGACATTTCGAATGTGGGAAAATCTTACCAAGTCGTTTTCTCATTGAATTTCTTATACCTGTCACTTTTCTAATGTCGTCATATATAAAGAATTATGATACTCGTTGTCAGTTGAAATGTCTGCCTCGAATATAAGAGAGATACTTATTTAGAAATGTAGGCGACAACGCATTATTAAAATATAGAACAGATTTTGATGCTTATACAGATGAGGGCACATATGAAAAACGCAGTTACACAGGTGAAAATCGCAATTCCAAATAAATTAACCGGAAAACTTTTTAATATACTTATGTATCAGGCAAAAATAGGTATCTACAACAAAAAATAGCAAAAGTTATTGAGTAGAATTTTAATTGAAACTAAAAATCAGTTTTATCGTATTTTACGGTACGCCATGGATTAGAGCGATGTGAGGGAAGAATAACCCAGTCTGTCATATAAACAAGTAGTAAATGAATGGCGGTGAGAAAAATACGAAAAAACTGATTTTTATTTTTCAATTAAAATTCTACTCGATAATTCTTGCTAATTTTTGGCTTATACGTAAGTATACACAATAGTTTTTATTTGGAAATGCGTTTTTTATATGTGCCCTCATCTGTATAAGCACCCACATTTGTTTATAAATATAATCCTGTAATATTATGCATGTACATCATCCATACTGATGAGCGTTAGTAAATACGAAATATATATCCCTATGGTTATTAAAAAATATTTATTTATTAAAAATAATTATTAAGCTCCTTAAGTCGAGCACTTTGGGAGAGATTAAATTGAGATTCAAATTAAGTCACGTTGCGAGTTATCTCTCTTGGGGTAGATAGGAATACCCTCTGGTTCTCATTATTGTGTTTATAAATAAAAACACAAGACTTATTTCTCTCGCATTTGAAGTGTAATTGTCACGACGGCCCCGCGGTGAAAAGCTTAGGTTTGCCACATTCGTATTTGAGATTTGAATCGTTTGAGCGCCGGTAATGTTACATCATCAATACTGATGAGTGGTAACGAACACAAAACAGATATGTCTATGGATATATATATATATATATATATATATATATATATATATATATATATATATATACCTTTTTTACTTTTCAATTTTTCTGATGGTCTTTTTTGTAGTAAAATCAAAAAAAATTAATAAATGTTCCATAGGTTTCACAGGTTAGACGAACGGTTTCGATTCTTCATCGAATAATCCTGAGGTGTCAAAATCAAATGAACAAAAAAGCTGGAGAAAGAAGGAAATTTTAAAAAGACGGTGGAGAAACGCGCAGAGAACGTTTTCCGCATTGTTCCAGGAAGTAAAATATAAACACTACCCTATCTCGCCGCCTCACAATACATCTTGTAAACTCTAGCTCAATTTACCAACATCTACAAAAACATAACTGTCCTCCCTCTGATTTAAGATAAATTTTAGTTAATAACACTTTAATTATACATTCCGAAACCAATTTAAAAAAATGAAAAAATACTCGAAGCTATCTACATAAAAACACAACAACCTAAAATTAACAACATCACATATGAAACCAGTGGTAACATTTTAAAATGCTTGACGTAATGCGATTTTGTTCTGTGATGCCATCAAGCGTAGCTGAATTTAAAATTGTCAACGACTTCCTGGAACAATACGGAAAACGTTCTATGCACGTTTCTCCGCCGTCATATATATATATATATATATATATATATATATATATATATATATATATATATATATATTTTGATTTTATTCCATTAGTTGCGACAAAACAAGTTTTGTTTCATTGGTGCTAATAGCGACCAACTCATCGGGCCGGCGAAAGGAATTTAAAGGAGTTTAAATTCCTTTCGCCGGCCCGATGAGTTGGTCGCTATTAGCACCAATGAAACAAAACTTGTTTTGTCGCAACTAATGGAATAAAATCAAAAAATATATATTTTGCTCTGAATTTTCATTGAGCACTCTCATAAACCCGGTTTCAACTTCCTTCGGATTCATACCCCCTTGATATTTGTAACAAGTTAATTATATATATATATATATATATATATATATATATATATATATATATATATATATATATATATATATGAAGCAATCCAACAAAAGATATAAGCGTCAACTAATATCTTATAATTAGTGAAACATCCGGATAAAAAAAAAAAAAAATATATATATATATATATATATATATATATACTTCATCCCCACACAGCTGTTTCATCGTCTACGACTTATCAGAATCGCTAGACGTAGCGAGTGTATTCACGCCGAGATTCGAAACCCGAATGGACGCTCACGTTCAAAGTCGACCAACTAGTCCAAGTATATATATATATATATATATATATATATATATATATATATATATATATATATATGAGTGCGAAAATATATGTTTTAGTATATTTTTTCTATACATAAAATTAAATATTAAAAATAAATGATAAATTGTGTGTTTTTTATCTTCTATTGTATTATTACTGTTGAATATACATTAATAATGCAATGCAAACCAAGAAAACCCAATTTATACCGGTCATCCACAAGAAACGCATCCACAGAAAGAACCCCAATTGTTAACAATACGATAGCTTTATTTTGGTCGGGATCAAAGTGTAGTATCTGTTCCGATGGATACTACACCCCATAGACTGGTATTGTCTTGGCCTTCGGGGCTTGATTTACGCCGGTCTATGGGTCTGTCCTGTGCAGTTCTAGGAGGTCCACCCTCCCAGGCTTCGCCTCCCCTCTTTGGGGAGGAGTAAGTTTATTGCTTACTGCCTGAGGCGCCCCTACCGGGGAATGCCGACGGGGCTGTCCAGGCAATTTTTAAACCCCACTTTCCCGACCCGATCTTGGGTCACATCTTACTTGTGGGAGTAAGATAAAAACTGGCCTTGTGCCTAACTCCTGGAGAGGAGTAAATCAATACTCTCTTTTAGTACTATCTTAACATTAATACACGACCTGCAATGGGTTTGGATTCTTGAGATACTAACTAAATCCGACTATTACAGACTTAGAAGTTGTATAAACCGACCTCTTTTCTTCGTAAAACTGAGTTTTATTTTTACCTTTTTCAAAAGCTAAATCTGTTATTTTGTTTTATTTTTTTTAATCAGGTCCCGATGCGGAATCTTAGTATACAAACTACTGAAATAGATCTAGCTCTCTTGCGTGTATAACTAGCAGGGATACCCGGCGTTGCTCGGGGGGTAGTAGTAAGTAATTTATTTTTTATCGATAAGAATTGATTTACTACTGTTGCCACAAGCGAGGGAAATCGTACTGTAAAAACCGAAACAATTAATTCGAGGTAAAACTTACAAAAAAGAAAAAAATACAAAATAACAACAAATTTAAAGAATAAAAAAAGATAGAGATAGGTTTTACTTAGAATGCGGGTTAATTAATTTTTTTCTCTCCTAAATCTGTAAATAAAGCACATGTGTGCCCGTAAATGAATTCCTATTTTAGTCACAAAAATATTAAGAATAAGGCAATATTTTTTGTGTCTATTACATGTGAAAGAAATACTTTCCTTTATTTTTATTATCAGTTATTAAGATTAAGCTTCCTTTTCTTTGCTCATACACATTAAATTGGCATAGATGATTATTCTTTCCTTTCTAAGATTACGATTAAGCCCTCTTTCTGTACACATAAAAATAAATTTGCATAGGCCATTATTGAGGCGAGCCGGAAACACGTACGCTCACTTTTATCATAGAGATATCAAGTTTTTCCGTCATTTATTACCGCACAAAAGGTTAAAATTGTTGTAAAACTTATTCTTAAGGTGAAAATAATTGACTTGATTGTATATTAGTTTTTTAAGTTTTACTTTTTTGATGTGACGTTGCGTCTTTTTAATATGTAGTTGAGCTTTTTAATTCGAATATAACTTCTCTTAATTTAAAGTATAACCTTTTAAAATTTTAAATTGCGCCTTTTTAATTTGAAGTTGAGCTTTTTAATTCCAATATAACTTTTACAATTTAAAGTATAATATTTTTTTTACTTTCAATTTAATCTTTTTTCACTTGAGGTCAAAACCTCAGACATTTTTTTAAGAACACATTGTAAGCATTTTCGTTCTGAATTTCGGGCTTCGAAAATCTGTCACGAAGACTTCCAGCCACGCATACGACACAACACGACACATTCTGATGCTCTCATCTGGTAAAATCACTGATTCTCTGAGCGGCTACATTGTCTGCTGAGACCGACTAATGATTTAAACAGCCGTGTTTTGCAAGAATGCTAGGGAATCTCCTTGAGGTCTTTAAGATAATAAACGCATCTGACTGGAGAGAATGTTTATCTAGCATAAGCGTCCACAAGCATCCCTCGATTAGATTGCTGTTTGGACAAGAAGATAACGACATTTACCTTAAACTACCAAGAATTAAAAAGAAGAACATTATTTATATACCAGTTGCCATACTGGTGTACCCAAATTTATTGGAAAATGTCAACCTATTAGCACCCACGACCCCCTTTTTTAGGACCAGAAGGATAATTAACCATATTTCAGCAACATCTGTATTTTTCAGAGATATCTATAGTTCCTATTTACTTACCTTCCCACAAGGGCAGTCGATTTTTTAATTTGGGTAAAATTCATCTTCCCCAAAAGGGGTACCCTGGGTGGAACAAAAATACACATTTCCTCAGTCTAAAAGTATTTCTCTTTCACTGGCTGAGGACAGAAAAGATTGAGTGCAGCATCAGAACAGATACTATACTTTGCTCCTAGCAAAAAGACAAAAAAGCGATATTATTTACCACCTTACCAGAAGGTTAGACACAAAGTCAGGTATTTTTTTTGAGAAGCCAGCGCACTCGTATAAACGCATTCGGAACTATAAAGAATGTCTGCGTAGCTCCGTCGGCATAGTCATAAAAATTGGAGTGTCTTTCAAATACTACATTTACTGTCTGATGTATATTGGCAAAACTTATGTCTCAGTTTTCAGTATACTGTAAACATATAGAGTTGAAGGATACAATCAGTTTCATCTATTATTCAATCAAAATTTTTGGTAAGTAGTCCTTATAACCAACTCACATCTTTATATATAATACAAATGAATGCTGTAACTATCTTATAAAATCGAGTAAATCTTGGAAAGTAATTATAGTATCAAGAAATATTGTATTTACAAAAGATATTTGAAAATGAATTAAAAAAAAATTAGGCACTAATTGCTTTAGTTCATAAGTAAACATGAAAAGAATAAAAAACATACGACTGCGTGGGAACTATCCAAACATCTTCAATTCGAACACACAGACAAGTGGTACAGACACAAACCGTATACAGTACTGGAAAATGGAAAGCACAAGAATCTATTGGACATGAAATTTCAAACGGACAAACTGATCTAAGCAATGAGACTGGACACGATAATAGTGATCAGGAAAAAAAACTGTCAAATCGTAGATTTAACCGTCAGATTTAGCCAGCAGAACACAAGGTGAAAGACAAGGAGGCAGAAAAGTGAAGCAAATAAATGTAGCTTGCCATAAAACTGAAAAGAATATGAAACATTAAGAAAATCAATATAATACCAATAAGTGAAGGAGCACTAGAAACAGTCTCGATAAAACTGAAAAATAGACTAGGAGAAATTGGAAACAAATGGATAACTGATGTTAGATAATGGCTTGGACGCATCTGTTTGAGACGGGTTTGACTTGCGCGAATTGTGGCGGAGTCATTCCGTGCGGTTTAGTTCGATGTGTTTTCCAACGGTGCGCATCGACGTTGAGTAACCTTAGGGTTACGAGAGGTCAGAAAGTTGACATCACACCTGTGTGTTGGTCACGAGATTTGATAGCGAGAGTTCGGCGTGGGAGAATTAAAATCGAGATTGAATCAGATTTGACTTGGAAGCAAGAGAGTCAACTTCACCAAAAATGTAACTGTACGAGAAGGATTCCGAATGACGGAAATCTAAGAGCCAATTAGTAAATCCCGATACTTCTCTCTCTCAGGCAATTAAGGATATTAACTAGTGAAGTTAGTTAGCGTAAACTTTCTCTCAATCAACGAACTCGTTCAGGTCGGCAAATTAAATTAATTAAATAAAAGCGGTTCTTTAAAACAGAAATTTTTTTGTTATACATTAAGCAATTGGTTTCAGAGAGCGAAGACAACAGTCCGAAAATGTTGACACGCGGCGGCGCCGGCGGGGACGAACGACGAACTATAGCAGTCGTGACAACAAAAAGTTGCAGAAGAAAAGGGAGCGCAAATAGTCACAGCGGCAGGAACAAGCAATGCGACAATGGTTTGCAGGCGAGAAAAGGCAGTACGAATATTAGCGACCACAGAGACTGAGAAGCACGCACGAGTGGTTGGCGTGGCGGCGACGGTGATTGAAAAACAGATCTAAGTAAATACGACATATCGTCCCCTTTGAGTCAACAGCGAAGTTCAACGAGAACTAAAAGAGTTATTGGTAAACCGAATGACCAGTAATACAACACTGAGACCACACAACACACTGCAATGATTAAAACAACTGAAATCTTAAAAGTTCTCGAATGCAGAAACCAACCGAAAGAAAGAACGAATGCTAACCAACTACGGGTAAAGTGAAATAGGAATAACACAAAAAAACATTGAAAGAACATCACACGAATCGAAGGGAACTGAAACTGCCTGGCACCCTATACACTGACACACACTCACTCACACAAGTGGTCGCACCAGTGTCAGCTGGTGCCATACAAAAAGGTCATGAAGGGCCAAAAAGAATGAAAACACCGAGGAGGGAGAGTACTAACCAGACCCCCACTGGAAGGGTGCGGAGTGCATTAGAATCTTGGAGAAGATTATCACCAACAATCGGCAGCAGCGAGAAATCAATGGTAAACAGCTGTTGCGATAACGAAAGATGACGTGCAACGGTTATCGAAAGAGGCACAGAATGCTGGACATCTGAGGAGACATTTTGTCACTCAGACTCCAGGGACCACCATTGGTTATTATCTGTAATGAATCACTGATAATGACTTTTGTGAAAATTCACACTGAGTAAATAATAATAATAATAATAATAATAATAATAATAATAATCGGCTGGTATCACGCAACATCATCGTGAAGGGTCAAGGAAGATGGGAAGACAGAAGGGTGAACACCAAACAGAACTCCACTGGAAGGGGTGCGGAGAATAATGGATCTTGGGGAAGCTTATTGCGACTCAAATACTGGAAAAAACCAAGAGTTGTTGCTAGCAAGAAATCAATGGTAAACGGCTGTTGCGATGATGTAATATAATTTGCAATGGCTATCGAAGGAAGCGAAGAGTGCTGGAAATCTAGGGAGACTTGTTTTTATTCAAAGTCCAAGGAACAT
>OY744525.1:92648685-92656185 GCA_963556195.1 Sepiola atlantica | reverse complement strand
CGCGACGCAGTTAATTTAATTACAAAAGTTTTAGATAAGAAAATTTATTTACATTTGTAAAAAAACAAATTGGAATATTTTTTCTGAAAAGATAAGGTTACAAAAAACTTTATTCAAAATAAAACTAAAAAATAATATTTCAATTATAAAAGTCAATGTTTGTGTGCTATAGAAATCGATATGGTAACAGTCATAAAATTCAAATGAGGGTTTAAATATTCATAGAATCAAAAGACATCATTGAAATTATTCTTCAATTCTATCTGGAGTCACTAGGGACAATTCTCGGTTAGGTCCATAAAATAAATCAAATATATTAGAACGTAAAGAAAGGAAATTCATTGTTTAAAATAGATTTTGGTTTCCATAAAACAAAAATAAAATTAAACAGAATACTGCAGTAAAAAATGTCTATAAACAGGTTTAAATATAATATTGTTATTGGTATTTTTTACATTTAAAATAAACGAATTCGTTTGAATTCGTTAAGGCTGTTTGCCTTTTTATAGCTCTTTGCAAGAACAAGAAGTTTTATTTAAGAAAGCAGCACAGTTTTTTTTATTAGTTTATGAGATGTATTTTGAGAAATCTGAGGCGTTTGGCTGTGTATGTTGATGTAAAGGAATTTATGTCTAAACTGGCCATGGTGAGGTGTTTCATGTTGATGTTTTGGAGTCTTTGTAGCAGATTTCTGGAGTTTTTTTTAATATGAGCTGGACTGATGGAACCAAGGAGGTGATGGGTGTGTGTGTAAGCATTTTTGCTAATTTTCTGGCATATTTATGTTGCCGATACTAGATATGATGTGGCTCATGAGGATGTCTGGTTTGTGGGGTTTTGGTAGACCATAGAGTTTGGGAGTTTGGGGATGGTTTTCCATGAGTTTAAGCCAGGAAGGGTTGTTTGACAAAACTTTTTGACTTCGCGTTTGAAATATTGTGTGTCCTTGAGTATCTGCTCTGGAGTGGTATTTGTGTAGATGCTGTCATCATTTAGTAGGAGGTTGATTTTATGTTGGTATTCATCCGCGTCCATGATATATATATAATATAATAATTTCCACCTAGCATTGAGGTTATGCGTTACCGTAAAAATAATTGAATAAATTCAATTATCATTCAAATAAAAATAAATAAATGGCAACATTGATAATGCGATACATCTTTCCCACTGCTACTAGTTGAGTTCATAGCTCAGTAGTGGAGCATCGGACGTGAAATAAAATATGTCAATAGGCAACTGCACGCAAATAGGTCACAACAAATAATGTCAAGCGACCCGAACCAAGCAGACGTTTGCTGAACGAAAGTTAAAACTTATATAAGGATAATTATTATATGTAGGCTTATTTTAATGTTTCCTAAAAATCGACCCCCCCCCTAATAAAACAGTTCGGTTCTAATTATGTAGAAGTAAAATCGTATAAGTATTTTTATATTTTTATTCTGTTTTTGTATAGTTTTTTAACAGAATTGTTACACCCGCTCTCAAAAAATCAGTTCGGGTCAAAAAATAAATGAAACGCAGAATTATTTTTATGTGTTGGTTATGTTTCATTTTTAAGCGACTTGTTAATGTAATGTTTGTTTGAATATACGTATATTTAAATGAAAACGAACTTGATATTATTGATATTGAAAGTTAGTAAACCGTAAAATATTATTTAGGTCACTCCTAAGTACCTTATAATCATTACGTGTGCGAGAAGCGTAGTAAGAGCAGTGAATGTTGCTTAGTCATCGCTTATTGTCTGGTTAACGATTTCTGAAACCGGTGTTTCTGTTTTTATTACTTTGGAAATAATAGGACCGCTAACCCAACCAGTGTTTATGAGAGTAGTGGGAGAACTTTTTTGTTAGCGATAATATAATTTGCGACCATGTCTTTGGCTGACTTATTTGAAAGAAGGTTAGAGGGAGTCAAAAACTAATGTATTTTGTTTATGGTTAAAAAATAATTTTTATTTTCTGGAAGGACGGTCGAAATTACTAAACGACTTAAGTGATGTGTTTCGATGCGTGTGATGCATTGGGTTTATAGTCTATTTCGAACTGATTCGGGAAGGGAAAACGTCTTTACTTTATATAGAAGATATACATATATACGCTCCCTTATAGGGGCATCACTCTTGTAAAAGGAAAAATGATTTGCAGCTAGAGTTAAGTTAATGCTTTCCAATAAAATAATTGAAGATTTCAGTAACCACTGTTGTAAATATAAATAAATAAATGGCATCATTATAATGCGATAAAAACTCCTAACTGCTACTAGCGGGGTTAGCCGAACATGTGTCACTAATGTTCAGATTTCGAATCTCGCTAGGTCAAGCAAAACTGACGATTCATAGAGACAACTAACGCGTTTTTGGGGTTAACTCTCTCTCTCATATATATATATATATATATATATATAAATATATATATACATACATATATATATATACATATATATATATATACATATATATATATATATACATATATATATATATACATATATATATATATATACATATATATATATATATACATATATATATATATACATATATATATATATACATATATATATATACATATATATATATACACATATATATATATATATATATATATACACACACATATATATATATATATATATATATATATAAAGGAGAGGTAGTTAGGTTGAAGCATTGTGCGTAATACGTATATAGAAGGAGTATTAAAAGGCTATCACAATTCAAGAAATAGAAATATGTCGGCGTTGAGAAATGAGACAAAAACAAGTGATTATTTTATATATTTTTTCAAAATTCTTTAATTTTTTTCTAAATAGCAAATCTTACTTGATATAAATATATATATATAAATATATAAATATATATATATATATATAAATATATATATATTATATATATTAATAAATATATAAATATATATATGATTATAAATATTTATATATAATTTTAAATATATTTAAATATAATTATATATATATATATATATAAATATATATATATATATATATAAATATATGTATTATATATATTTATAAATATGTAAATATATACATATGATTATAAATATTTTCATATAATTATAAATATTTATATATAATTTTAAATATATTTATATATAATTATAAATATATATAATTTTATACATAATTATAAATATATTTATATATGATTATAAATATATATATATAATTATAAATATATATGTATATATATAAATATATTTATATATAATTATATATATATAATTATAAATATATATATATAAATATATTTATATATGATTATAAATATATATATATATATATATATTTATAAATATATTTATATATGATTATATATATATATATATAAATGTATATATATATGATTATAAATATATATATATATATATATTTATAAATATATTTATATATGATTATAAATATATATATATATATATAAATGTATATATATATGATTATAAATATATATATATATATGATTATAAATATATATATATATAATTATAAATATAAATCTATATATATAATTATAAATATAAATATATATATATATATAATTATATAAATATATATAATTATATATATATATATATAATTATAAATATATATATATAATTATAAATTATCTCGATTAAAAAATATCTCTATGTATATTTTATGTGTCTGTTACTAATTGCATTTTGTAAACATTTGAATAGAATTTCCGATTTTGCACTCGGCACTTATCTTCCTTCGTTTACATTGACAGAATTCTTATTAACAGAATTGTGGCCGTATTTAAGGATTGATTGGGTTCGTTGGAAATCACCGTTAGACTTTCTTAATTTTTTCACCCATTTAGGGAGTCTAACTGTACGTTTACTATTCCTGAACATCAAATGCCTTAAATATTGACTCGCAGTTAAACATGTTAAAAGCAAATTCAATCCTTCAATCTTAAGAACCCCCCACTCCTCCACCATCAAAAATCAATAACTGATACTATATTTGTTACGAGATGACGCCGCCATTTCTAGTTAGGATTTTAACCAAGTTTTGTGCGAAAATTCAAATGATAATTGGAAAGGACATGATTTTGTAATTGTTACACCGGCCGTTCTAACAGAAGAGAAACTACACCGGTTCTCACTATAAATAGTGCGAGTCACCAGAGTCACGGGAGAGAGAAAAAGAACAGTCTTGTAACTGTCTAGCCAAGTGCCAGTCAGTTTCCTTACCTTGTACCTTTTATGTTAATACACTTGTTATCTTAACCCAACCTCGACTTGACTTCTTCTTTTTACTGTTGGACTACTTCACAACAGTAATTGTCATTGAATCCGTTAGTTCGTTAATCCGATAATCTGTTAATATTTTAAAAGCAAATTTAATTTTACTTCTAAATAAAAACTTTAATAACAGACGCACAATTTTCCTCCTTGATCTTTTGGCGAGGACTAAAGTGTAGTATCTGTTCTGATAATAAACTTAATCTTTTCTGTCTTCGGTCAGTGAAGGAGAAATCCTTCTAAAGTGAGGCAATTAATTTTTTTAAATGTGTCAAACTCTGCCCTCGTGGGGAGGCAAGTAAATAGGGACACATTTGCCATGAGGTGATACCGCACTTTCTAATTAGGATGTTTACCATATTTTTGTGTCACCGCTTATCAAAAGTGGAGGATAAGAATTAAAGAGATTGTCGGGTGGACGATGAGCAACACCATGAAAAGATTATTAGTTTTCCCCTATGGATATTCATCTAAACGACTCCACGTAAAATAACATTCGTTTTAGTTTAACTTACGCAATTAAGATATTTCAAACAGATCGAAATAAAAAATTAAAAAGAAATGTTTATCTAGTTTGTTCTCATGTTTATCCATTATATTAGCCATTTTATTATTGTCGAAAACTTCCTTGATTCAAACTTCCTCATATATATACATATATATATATATATATATAAAATATATTATATTTTATTATTGCTCTGTTTACTACATTGAGCTCTCATACCCGGATTTCCTCCTGGAATTATTCCACTATAACACAAATATATATATATATATATATATATATATATAACAAGCAGTACTACTAGCGTCATTGCGAGATCCAACACGATTTGTTGTTGTGTATCACTCTTCGCCGTTTGCCGTGAATACCCGCCGACTTGGTATTTACAAAGTTAAATTTCTCCTAAATTCCAAGCTAATTTCTGATGGCCAACTGGTAAGTCTCTTGACTGCGATTTGTGATCGGAGTTCGCGCCCGTCGACCTTCTGGAATTAGCTTCCTGCACTGAAGTTTGCGTAAGCATGAAACATCAATGTATGTAGGTAATTAATATATATATATATATATATATATATATATATATATATATATATATATATTGTGTGTGTATTTAGGAAACATTTTTTCATTCGTGCAAACATTATTAAAAATAACAGAACTCTTCTATCTGGTTATACATGCTTTAATCTTTTTAATCTTTCTAATGATTTTCTTTGTGTTAAAATAAAAAAAAAATGATAAAAGATCCGTATGTGTCACTAAAGTTTTCGATTCTTCTTCGAATCATCTTCAGGTGTTGATAGCAAAATGGACTAAAAAGCTAGTGAAAGGAGATAATTTTTTAAATACATCGGAGAGACGCGCATGTGAAAGAAAAATAGATGCTTGTTTATATTAGGACCCGCGCTAACTTTGACCCCGTCGTTAGGGTTAGGGTCAAAGTGGGAGTTAGAGTTAGGGGTATAGTTAGGGCCACGGTCAAAGTTAACGCGGGTCCTAATGTAAAAAAGTACCGAAAAATGAATTTAAAAAAGATTTAATTTATCAATGTCTTTCTTGGAACAATGTAAGGCGTTATTTCACGTGCGCGTCTCTCCGATTTATTTTGAAAAATGAACACAAAGAAAATCATTAGAAAGATTGAAAAGATTAAAAAAGGTACCACTAGACAGACGAGTTCTGTTATTTATAATAATGTTTGCATGAATATATATATATATATATATATATATATATATATATGGGAAATTAAAAAAGAAAAACCAAAAGATGTTTTTTTTTATATATTCATCAACGTTTCGTCTTTATTTGTAAGACTTCCTCAGGATAATAATTTTAAGAAAAATGTCATGCAAGTACATCGAAATATTGAGTATACGTAATGGGTTGATGAGAAGAAGTAGTAGCCGTGGCTACTGGGAGCGCAGGACCAAGGTCCGGGCTAAATGAGGTCAGTGGCAGAGAGTGAAATTAATGTGGATAGCTGTGAGTGAAAAAGGGGAGGGGTGGGAGTGTTAGTGAATTTGTCTTCGGGTGGGGGAAGGGGGGTGCTGAGGTTTTTGTCGTGGTGAGGTGTAGCATGGATTTTGAGGGGCTGGGGAAAGAGGAAGGAAGGGGGAAGCTCTGTGGCTTTGGTGTGTAGGTAGTATCATAGTTTTAGAAAAAGATTTGAAGAAATGAAGATAATTTTAAAGTAGGCGGAGTGGGTGGGTAAGAGTGTGAAAGAAATAGTCAAAAGGGTGAGATGGGGGAGGGGGAGAGGGGAGATTTTGTTGTGGTTAGGTGTGAAATTTTTGGAGGGTAGGAGTATTGACCAGTTGGCTATGTCAGGAATGTGTGAATATAAGTAAGTTAGAAGGAAAGTGTTGAAATGTGCTGTGAATATGACAATGAGGGGAAGGAACAAAAGAAAGAGAAGGAGAAGAGTGATAATAATTTTTGCGAGAAATAGGTGAAATGTAGTTTGTGCAGGCAGTGTTGATGGTTTGAAATTAAATTGAGGGCAAAAGGGGTTTGAATATCTAAATGTTTGTGAGGATGTCTAGATTGTGTTCATTGGGGAGGCTGTTATTTGTAGTTATATGGTTTAGATTCGTGGTGAATGAAAATGTATGTGGGAAGGGGTTTGTGCGTGAGTGTGTATGCGGGGACTTGTATATAAGTACAATTGAGAGCGAAGAGAAGAAAGGTTAGCCATGATCTAGGTTTAGTTTTTGTTCGGTCAGGATGATTTTGCTTATTAAGGGGGATAGATTGTAGAATCCATTTCGTTGTCTGATGGTGTTGGAGGTTGTGATTAGTGCAGTTTCCAGTAGTCTTCACCGAGCTTTGTTATGAATGTATTTGGTGATTTTGGCCTGTTCAAATTTGAAAGCATGATGGGAGAAAAGTGTACTGAGAGAGTTATTGTTTTTTATGTCCCTTTTGTGTTCGCTCAATCTTTTTTTCAATTCACGTTGCGTTTCCCCCACGTAAATTTGATGGCAGTTGTTGCATGGGACAGTATATAAGCCGGCATGAGATGTGGTTTGATTTTGGAAATGTCTTGCTGTGTTTAATGTTTGTTTTATGGTTTGTGATGTGGTTTGTACCGTTGGAATACCTAGTTTGTTAAGTGTGTTGCATATGGATGTGTTATTGGAATGCGTGGGTAAGAGAAGGGGTCTGTCTGAGAAAGGTGTTTGATGTTTTGGGTGTTGTTTTTGGAGAATATTTGAA
>OY744525.1:92616185-92643685 GCA_963556195.1 Sepiola atlantica | reverse complement strand
TTGGGTGTACTCACTTATTGTAGATACTGTATATATATGTATATATATATATATATATATATATATATGTATATATATATATATGTATATATATATATATATATATATATATATATATATATATATATATATATATATATATATATATATATATAATACTAACTGGGCCCGTCGCCCGGCGTTGACAGGGAGAAATATAAAAGAATGACTTAAAATTTGTCAACATCCGACAGAACGCAAATAGGTCACATCGGATAATTTTAATGTTTAGAATAATTGCCGATTTTGAATCGTGGAAGGGGGGAAGGAGGAAGAAGGGAACAAAGAAGACGCGGTTTTAGTAGTTGTCTTGCTCATTTTCCGGTACCGGTATTTCCCTAGAATTTTTCTGTTTTATTAAACACCCGCTCTATCTATGATAATGGGCATTTTTTAAATTAAAGAGGGCTAAAGAGCCCTATTAAAACCAATCCCCTCGTTCTCTTTGTATAGAAATTTTCTTTTTTTGTGAGGAAAGAAAAAAGAAAAATGAGTATGTTCCCTGAGCACTACTGAAACACACAAATATAATTAAGGAGGCCTACAGAGCTCTAATAACCCATGTGTGTTCGAAGAGAAATTATGATATTCACAATAGTTATGAAGAAGAAGAAAAGACGTCACCGTGTGAATCAGCTAAAGGACTACATATTACATTGATTTCTTTTTAAATTACTACATAATGACGCTGAATTAAAAAAAACGGCCCAAATCCCCCCTCCCTCGTAGGCAAATATTCAACAATGTAAAAAGAAATTGTGTGAGTCGACTGGAATCGAACGCTAAACCTCTTAGTCTTCGATATACGTCGATAACTTCTTAGGCATGAAAGAGAATAGACAATCTCTTAAAAAATTGATCACTTAAACGAAGCCTGTAGGTGGCATGCGTTTTATTTTACGATCAGTCAGAAGGCGACCAAATTTAGGGTCCACCGGTCACACGTTTTCAGTCATTTCTATACGAAGAAATCGATGTTTTTCCCAATTTTTTTATATTGTGCGTGTGAAAGGGGTAGGATTATATGGGGCTCTCGAGTATTTTAGCGTATATTGACTTAATTCGAAAGTCGAGTCGCTGAAAAAATTGTAGTCGCCATGTTGACTAATGAAACAATGTAAGGAACTATGTTCATTAATTGCATTCTCTAAAAACCAGAATGAGTATAACTGTATACGTAATAGGTAGAAATAACGCAATCCGCTATTCCCGAAAATCAGCGGAACTAGAGTGAGCGCCCATTAAATGTGTGCGTAATGTATTGTATTATGTAGTAAATTATTAGCATACGAATAATAAATAATAAAGGACACGTTTTGAAAAAGTAGACGTTGTTTATATGTTCCTAGTGTCGATGGAGAGAGTGGCAGTAGTAAACTTATAGTGGGAGAAGTTTTTGCTACCCCCTGTATGGAGTATGTTAGTGTTAGCGTGAGAAAATAATAACTAATTTACTATAACACACTTGAGTGAATAAGCGTAATATAGTGGTGAGTTTAGTAGCCTATTATGCATGTGGTTATTTTCCTATTCTCCTTGCTGTAATGTGGAGACAGTGTAGTGTTGGACACCTGTGATGCTAGTACACATAGTTGTAGCGTCGCCGTTAGGAGTTCGATCCCAAACGGTTGGCGTGGTGAAATGTTTAAAAAATATATATAACAATGTCGGATTCTTTTTTCATTGAAAAAGGACGGATGACCGTCTGAAATATTTGATTAATTATATATATATAAAAAAAAAATATATAAAATAAATATTCATATATAAATATATATATATAATAAATTTTCATAGATATATATATTTATTATATCTTTATATAAGTATATATATATATATATATATATATATATATACATGCATATATATACTTATACATATATATATGCATTTATATGCACACACATATATATATATATATATATATATATATATATATGCATTTATATGCATACATACACACACACACACATATATATATATGCATTTATATGCACACACACACACACACACACGCACACATATATATATATATATATATATATATATATATATATATATATATATATATATATATATATATTTCAAAAGTGCTGCTACCAATAGTTTTAAATTTGAAAAAACTTTTTTAAAAGTTGCTTATTATTTTATAATTTTATAACGCTTCTTTCAGATAATCTTTCCATTTGAAAAAAAATGGTTTTGCTTTTAACAGTTTGACGTTTCCATGTATGTGCACGCGCGTGTGAGTGTGCTCTCGTGTGTGTACGTGTATGTGTTTTCATATCTTTTACTTCTCCGTGTCAAATCTATGTGTTTTTTAGGTATGTGTGTTTCTGACATTCATCCTTTCGGTCATCTTCTTGTAACACGAAGATGACGCAGAGATGAAAGCTAGACACACACATGCGTAAAAAACATAGCTTTTACCCAGAAATATAGAATATATGAAAACACACACATGCGCAAGAAACGCCAAACTGTTAATAACAAAACATTTTTTTTAAATAGAAAGATTATCTTAAGAGAGCCAAGATGCTCGAAACGCGTTATGAAATGATAAAATGATGAAATTATTAAATAATAAAATAATAAAATAACTATTTGTTTTAAGTCAATCACTCGAGCACGTTAAAACATAAATTATATTATTCCCTTTTTTATTTTTAGTTTCCATACATAGGGTGTTATTTTACGTGTGTGTTGTGTATGTATGCATATATATATACATATATATATATATATATATATATATATATATATATATATATATATATATATATATATATATATATATATATATATGTATATGTTTAATTGTGTATATGTATGTGTGCTTATATATATATGTAGGTATCAAATGTAGACACCTTCCCTACGCTACATCTTGTTCTCGCACTCTTTTCCTCCCTCGCCCGCATCCTTCCTACACCGACCTATTATGCGACTCTGATTTTTAACCCCCCACTCTCTCACCTCAAGGCTAATTTTAAAAAGATTCAATAAACATGTCTCATGTCCCCTCCTCTTTTATTAGTTTAAATTAATTCCGACTGCTTCCAATGTTCGCCCCGACTCCTTTCACAGTTATTGTAATTTATCCACCATCTTGATGAATTCATACCTGATCTTATCATAAACGACCTCTTTTAGTTTACATAACATAGGCTCACTTCCCCTCCTTAATGATCTTATAACTCCAACCGTCACCATTACCCCCTCCACACTCTCTACTGTCAACTCAATTTTCCACTGCCACCATCTATTTGTATCTCATAATTTATGTTTTTAAGCTGCCCTTTTAGGCATTCGCCTGCCAGACCTCTGTTTCACACATTTTGTACTTGTGTTTTATTTTCTTCAGCCATTCATCCTGATGAAGTCTTGAAATAAAAACGAAACGTTGATGAATAGATACATGATATTTTTTTGTTTTTCTTTTTTAATTTCCATATATATATACATTATATATATACTATATATATTATATATATATTATATATATATGTATATATATACACACACAAATAAGTACACATTGGTCTTTATTAAAGAATGAAGGATAAAAGGTCTATGAGACACATTTCTCAGAAGTTTATAAATATGTCATTAATGAATGCCATTTTAAACTTTAATACCTACAAAGACTTACATATAATTGTAAGAATACAACATTCGCGAAATGATGGGTACTTTTGCTAGCGTGAAATAAGCTTGTCAACAATAAAAAATAAGCATTGTACGGAGAGATCTAAATTTTCTAGGCAACAGAGATTGCTGCAATTTAAATGCAAACATTAGGAAAGGGGCGTACGTGGCATTCCAAAATTAATGGCCATATAGAAAAGGTATTTCACAGATAAAGTCATTTGAGATTTTCTATCCTAAACGAAAACAAATTCGTATTTTGTAAACTAGTCATTACAGACATAATTTACATCAGTTTCATATTGTCCTTTTATGTATAGAGAAAAAGTGAACTTAATATTACACTTGTGTGCATATCTTTCTCTCAATATATACTTATGTATGTGTATATGTTCATATATTTTATTTATAGGATTCACTCCTAAACTAACAAACCGATCATTATGAATTTGGAAACACAGCTGCTAGGAGTAATAGTTGGTAATGTGGGCTATATTTAGTTGTAAACTAGTAATTTCATACATAATGTATTTCAGTTTGATATTGCCTTTTATGTTAAGTTAAACTTAAGATCCTGCTCCCCCCTCTGAACCCGATATAACCATTTTTATTCTTTTTATTTACTAACTCTATTTATATTAATTTACATATGTTTATATAATTCTATGTATAGGAATCACTCTTAAACTCATTAATCGATCGTTATGTTAGGCGTAACGGTGGGCAATGTATGCTATATTTAGTTTAATTTAGTTTTATGTAAATAAGGTAAAAAAAATTTCAGTTTCTTCGGAGTATTTTAAAAATATTTTAAGGGGCATAATGCAGGCGCAATATCCCATTTGAAAATTCAAATATTTCAGATTTGCATTAAATTTGATTCATAGTCATTAGACTTCAATGAAGCTAAAATCCCTGAATTTCAAGTTCCTTTTAAGACCCCTTTAAGCCTTAAATATTATACATTTTCTAGAATCAAAATCATCTAATGGATTTCAATCAATATTTGAATAAAGATTCTAGTCATAAGGTTTAGTAGCATTATATCTGAATCTTAATCTTCGCCAGGGGGAATACAAGTTGTGCAGAACTGTTCGTGGAATTAACTTTAAACGTCCTAGGACGAGTATTCTTCTAGTGCATATATATATATATATATATATATATATATATATATATATATATAGCGAGAGAGAGAGAGAGAGTGAGACAGATAGAGAGAGAGAGAGAGACAGATAGAGAGAGAGAGAGAGCGAGACAGATAGAGGGAGAGGGAGAGAGAGAGATAGAGACAGAGCGAGAGAGCGAGACAGATAGAGAGAGAGCGAGACAGAGAGAGAGAGAGAGAGAGAGAGAGAGCGAGACAGATAGAGAGAGAGAGAGAGCGAGACAGATAGAGAGAGAGAGAGAGCGAGACAGATAGAGAGAGACAGACAGATAGAGATAGAGAGAGAGAGAGAGAGAGAGAGAGAGAGACAGATAGAGATAGAGAGAGAGAGAGCGATAGAGATAGAGAGAGAGAGCGAGACAGATAGAGATAGAGAGAGAGCGAGACAGATATATAGAGAGAGACAGACAGATAGAGATAGATAGAGAGAGAGACAGATAGAGAGCGAGACAGAGAGAGAGCGAGACAGAGAGAGAGAGAGAGAGAGAGCGAGCGAGACAGAGAGAGAGAGAGCGAGACAGAGAGAGAGAGCGAGACAGAGAGCGAGAGAGAGAGAGAGAGAGAGAGAGAGAGAGAGGGAGAGAGCGAGCCAGATAGAGAGATAGAGAGAGAGAGAGAGAGAGAGAGAGCGAGAGAGAGAGAGAGAGAGAGCGAGACAGATAGAGATAGAGAAAGGGAGGGGAGGAGAGAGAGGGACGTACTTGTACGAGTGAAACGATACAGGTGCTTTTTTTATTTTTGGCGCAAGTGCCCCTTTTTAACAGCGTTCATTGATATAAGCTTTAGACCCGTGTAATTATAATGGTCGTAACGAGCTGGAACCCCCATGGGGTCCGACTTCTAGGTGTGGCCCTGTCAAAACTCTGGGACAAGAAACGGGTGTAAGATTTTTTGCAGAGTTGAAAAATATTGATATAGGCTTGTTTTTACTCGCTTTTTCTTCTCTTTTTGCTTGTTTGTCATGATTCGCGGCGGGAAAAATAAGGGCGGTGGCGGGGGAGAGTTGTCTCGTTGGTTTGGGGAGCACGTGGTGTGGCCTGATCTATGGAGGATAGGGTAGGAGAGTGCCCGGGGCTTGCAGACAAATAAAGACTTGACCATACTTTTTGCGTCACGATGGAAGACATTTACATTCTCTCTCTCCCCCTCTCTCATATATATATATATATATATATATATATATATATATATATATATAACGTGTGTGCCTGTGTCTGACATTCATATACACATTCGTATCTTATTAAATATGTTAACATCGTCTATGTTTAATTACCAAAATTACTAATGAGTTTTACATATTTTTATGAGAGGATGTCAGTCGCATCCGCTGCTTTCTAAAACCGGAGACGCCCCGGCATGCACGAAATGATTCTGCCTAGCAGAAGTACTCGTCGACACAGGAGTAGATATCATGGCAAGCATCTTAGAAAATTACATCCTTTTTAATTTTATGTTATAAAGGTTCACCAAACCAAATATTAACTGTGTAATCTTAGTTATTCGGACTACATTTCTCATCTTGAGTGTTATCATCACAACGTTTCGGCCGCTGTAACCTCCGTCCTTCTTCAGGTATATCTCTTCGAATTTGGGAATATTTCTGTCGAACTCGGTAATCTGGACGGAATTTCGAACGGAACCCTTTATTTAATCCTAGGGGGTAACATGCTTTTGTTCCTGCAGTCATGACAATATGTAGTAACAGCAATACATATCAAGAGGAGATGGACAGCTTGAGAGAAACCTTCAACCGAAACAACTATCCTGAGAGTATGACATCAGCTCCAAGATATCTAGACCAAACACCAACGGACACCACCCAAAAACTCACCACAGTTTGTATACCATATATGAAGGGCTTGTAGGAAAACATCCAAAGAATATGTAATCCATATAACACCAGGACAGTATTCAGGAGCGACTCAACTCTCCGAAAGCATCTTGTGAGAGTCAAATCTCCTACGGAAAAATGTATGACTAAGAACTGCGTGTATGCGATTCCATGTAAGTGTGGGAAAATATATAATGATGAGACATGTCGTATACTGAAAGTAAGGCTAGAAAAACCCCGGAAAGCCGTAATACGTGGAGATATCGAAAAATCGGGTATGGCTGACCACGTATAGAGTAAAAATGGACGAAGTAAACAATATAGATAGAGAAGAACGGTGGAGAGTATGCCGACTCAAAGAAGCACATGTTGGGCAATACTGACTTACTAAGCAGACATAGTATAGAATTAAATACAATATGGGAACCATTAATTATAAATAATAGATAAGGTCATAATATATATATATATATATATATATATATATATATATATATATATATATATATAATAATGGTAATAATCCAGGTGAAAAATATCCACAGGGTGGTAATCCAGAGAATTTTAACCGGGTTTATAAAAAGTGCTCAATATCAAAATAGAGCTTTATATATGATAATTTTATTTACACAGACATGTACAAAATCTGCGACACTGGCATGTCGATGTTATCGATCAACAGTTACTATAAACTGAGATCTCATCAGGCAGAGTTAGAATCCGATCTTAACCTCAGATCATATATATATAGTGATATGTAGTAATAAAAGTACTGATATATAATGATAAGTATTAAGACTACACATAGAAAAAAGGAATAGGTTTAAGGCTCCCAAAATTCATACTAGAACTGCCCGCAAGTGATAGTCATCTGAAGGTTGAATGGTTCAATCCTCGATGTGGGCGATACGAAGAATTGCGAATTACTGAACATGACTGACGGAGCAAGAGCATGGTACCTCCGTGGATTAAATAAAGGGTTCCGTTCGAAATTTCGTCCAGATTCATGAGTTCGACAGAAATATTCCCGAGTTCGAAAAGATACACCTGAAGAAGGCCGGAGGTTACAGCGGCCGAAACGTTGTGATGGTAACACTCAAGATGAGAAATGTAGTCCGAATAACACAAAATTATACAAATGATCAATCTTCATCTAAAAAAATTGAGAAATATAAAAAACAAATATTAACTGTTGGAGCCACCATCCACTTCTATCGGCCTCTAAAATGAACGGTTTTCGCATGACACCGTATCTAACATATTTCAAACTCCTTTAAAAATATAAACAAAATTGAACTTAGTCTAAGAATAACATTTTACCATTAAGAAATCCCCAAGCAATTTATATATTCACTTGAAGAATATCCGTTTAGAAACGGGTAAAATGAATTCACAGAACAGAACATTTTTGCAGCAATTTTATGCCTCCTTATGAAGATTAAAATGAAGATGAAATTATGCTTATATCTATATTAAAGGTTGTGTCTATAATTATTATGGCCACTAAAAACTCTTTACTCCAAAGAAACTGAAATTTGGGGAATATTAATTAATGTCTAATGCTTATTGTAAACATTTCACTAAAAACGGATGGATCTGAATTTTCATAAAGGGCTTCCAACCTCTTTTTACTTTTTTGCATAAAACTAAATTACACAAGCCGCGTGGTCCCCCTTAGTATGTGACTCGATGTGGCGAGTGTAAAATGCAATAAATTTGGCCAATTTGGGGCATTTTGACCCCCCTTCGACCCCCTGGGGGCGCGAACCAGAATTTTTCTGAGATCAAGGATGCTCATTTTATATCCAGAACAATTGCCTCTACATTTTGGCCAAGTTTCAGAAAAATTGAATGGATGGATCAAACGTTATGGGAGAAAAGGATCATTTTTTGCCATTTTGGGGGTTTTTGACCCCCTGGGGAGCTAACCAGATGTTTTTTTTTAAATTGGAGAATGTCACTTTCTCACCTGACCAAAGTTACAACTTCATGCAAAATTTCAGAGAAATTCAATGGATGGTTGCGGAGAAAAATCCGGACGGACGGACGGACATGCCTCAAAACATAAGTCCCCCGATTTTATAAATCGGGGGACCAACTAAATACAGCCCAGATTTAGACGCATTACGCCTAGCATCCGTATTTCAAAATCCATAATGATTGGTTAATTAGTTTAGGAGCGAATCTTGTACATAAAATATATAAACATATATACATACCTAAATTTATATAAATATCGATAATACTTTTTATGTAAAATATAAATACGCCGTTTCAAAAAATTAACAACTATTGGAATTCATATAGTATAGTTAACAGAGCACGAATTCGGGGGAAAACAGAATATACATAGATAACTGTTACTAAAAGCATGAAAATTGTACTGACTTACATAAGTTTCAAATTCCGAAACTGCTTTAAAGTCTGTTTTTTTTTTAAATTTCAGTATAAGATTTCGTCGATATCCGTATATCTAAGACAGTAAAGAATCCAATATGGCCGACCCATGTGTTGGTGTGTGTTTCATTCTTTAAAACATAGTTTTAAAAAATTACCACTAACCCTAACTGGTAACTCTCGGACTCAAGTTTAGTGGTTGAGTACATTTTTTTTTACTATTTTTTAAGCCTTAAATTAGCAACTATAAGTTATTTGTATATTTTGTTTGTTTTCGATTTCTCGATTGTTAACTATACTGCACGAATGCCTAACTATTTATCCGTAAAATTCTGAAAATAGAAATGACTTATCGAAGCCAAGAGCCACTTGAGAGTAAGGGTCAATGAGATGGAATGGTTGTCATTTGAGAGATGAACAACATTATGAGTGGATTGGGAAAGATCGATAGGATGGACCAAGCTCAAATTACTAGTGGGGACAGTTCATAACAGGAATCTGTTGACATTGAATTTGAAGTTGACCATGTTGTAATCTACAGGGAAGAAGTTTCGTGGTAACGTGTTCTATATACAGAAATCCCTTGCGAATGAATAATCTCTGTTTGTGGAAGTTTCACCTGGCACTATGGAAAAAGAAAAGAAAATTTGTTTTCGTTGTGGTAGCAAAGCAAGTTCTTGCTGTGAATGTCTTACAAGGAGGAAACAGAGATCGGTGCTCAGTCGAGCACCTTTCATGGAAATAACGAGTAGAGAGAGACTAGCAACTGTGAGAAAGGAGCTGTAAGGAAGAGAAGAGATCACCCCCACTAGATTACAGAATACATTTTGAACTCTGTCGAGGCAATGAAGTGCTCTGAGCGGCACATCCCCAGATGTGGCAACAGTATCCCATCTTAGGACGCTTGCTTCCAGTATAGAACAGACCTACAATCAATACATACAACAAACAGGCACAACCAAACCAATTCTGTTTTGAGAGACTCTTGATGCTCTCTGAAAGGGTTCCTGTGAGATGAGCAGTTCATAGTGACGTAAGCATACTGCTTGCACTTGTACTTATGCCGGCTATCATCCGAGAGTCATTTTCCTTTTTCTTTAAAAAAACTTTTATTCACCTTAAACAAGACGTTTGGTTGTGAATGAAGAATCATTGTGCAACAAGATGTTTGTTCACATTGCATTTGAATTTCTTGTGTGTTAGTACAGTTAGAGAAACAAGAGGGATTTCAAAGGCTAGCCGTTCGAAGGAAGAAGCTATTAGTGTAGAAATTTCACCGGCATTTGGGGACCTCCACAGTGAATGGATGGGATTTAGCTGATTGTCGGGTTGGTCGGGTGTATTTACGTCAAAGGGCACTTGGACAGGGGCTGGAGCTTGATGGGCAATGAAGGACTTATTAGATTACGGAATATTTTCTAGACCCCGTTTAAAAGCGAGAGACTAACGGTTCATGCACCAGTCCAGATGTGACAACAATACTCCAGTCATAGCACCTTTTCTATAGCTGTATTTTGTCTATGGACGCCCCTCTTCTATAAGAAAGGCAGAGGTCTGTGCTGAACTAGAATATTCCGTTAATGATTTAATCTGGCGAGTTCACCTGCTGAGAGCACACATCCACCAAGCTGATTCCCATGGCGTCACTGTAACCCTGACACGGTGGCTTCTGGATGTTATGCTCTGCCAGAGGGCAGTGTGTTATTTTGTTCTGCACTGATTCTGTTATTTTTGGGTGTTCGCAGCTGACGCCTCCTATATCTATTGGCTGCCCCCTTTCTGCAACCTGGAGAGCCTGTGGGTGAAAGTTGTCATCTCTACGCCACCACGAAGAACCAGATAATCTGATCACTTTTTTTGTTGGGGGGGGGGAGGCAAAGGATGAAATCGTCAGCGATGTTCTTCTGTAGGTGCCAAAACAAGGATGTAATTAAATGGGAAGACCGCATGTGAAGCAACTATGAAAGCTTACATGGTGAGACGGAGGATAGAGCAAGATGGCGTGTAAGACTCAAGAAGATCCGCGATACTAGCACGACTGGAGGAGGATGAGGATGAGGAGGATAAAGAAAGATGATGAAAGATAAAGAAAGATGAAAATGAAGAAAGAAGAAGAAGAAGAACGTCACAATCTTTTGAGAGGTTATCCGTCCATACCGCACAGTCTGACCTGGCGATTTCCATCCATTCTCGATTCCACCGTCGAAGACCGTAAACCACTTGGACCAGTGATGGTTTCCAGGACAGCTTTCACTGTTTGATCTGTCTTTCTTGTTGCTTTTGCCAGTGTTGAGCTGGGTCCGGTGCCACAGTTTGGTTAGAAATTCACCAACAGAACGATGTAGAACAGGTCAGACCAATATGGTTTCTTTAGCATTATGTCCGGTGGCAAGGAGAGATCAAAGACAAGGTTTAATGTTGCTAACTTTATATCCATCAATCAAGAATATAAGTTATTTCCCTTGCTGATTTTGATTTTTTTGGCTCATAATTGAATTTTTTTTCCATATTTCCATTTCTGCGAACGGATCCACATAATTAAAAAAACTAAACAGTACTGAAGTACGTTATTGTAGTCTTAATGGTGTAACAATTACAACTGAAAATTCGCTAGGTCGGAATCAAAGTTAGATATATCAGTTCGAACGCTATCAAGGTCCAACTATTAAAATCGAACAAAATAACACCGGATAAAAATTCAAAGAATTTCAACTGGTCTTATCAAGAGTGTTCAATATCAAATAGAGCTTTTATATATAATTATTTTGCGACACTGGCATGTCGATGTTATCGATCAATACCGTTCTTTCCAAATATCCTAAGGGAAGAATCAGATTTTCATTCTTACTGATGAGATCTCAGTTTCTAACAGCTGTTGATCGATAACATCGACATGCCAGTGTCGTAGATTATGTACATGTCTATATATATATATATATATATATATATTAGGAAATAATGAATAATGAATAAAGTAAACTTACATACTTTATACGTTTATTATCAGGTGTTTAAACAAACAATATAATAAAATGACCTTTAATCCATGGATTATTCCTGTTTAAACACCTGACAATAAACTTGTAAAGTATGTAAGTTTACTTTTTTATCATTCCATTATTTTCTATATCTATGCTCTATCCCAAACATCGATCATTTCCCTATCACGATAGGATCTAATATAAAATATTTATCTTCATATTATACAATAAAATATATTTATGATAATTGTTTAATTTCCATAAATATATTTCATACTACTACTACTACTACTACTACTACTATTGCTACTAAGCTCTGCTCACGTATTGAGCGCTGTTGAAGTAAATACTGAAAAACTATGTACAATCTATTATATCATCTTATAATATTACATGTGTATATACGTGAAATAATAACTATGTGCGTGTGTGTATCCCAGACGTTTTAAGGTTTACTTAACTTTAAAGATTTATGTGTAAAAGCCCTCTAAAAAGAAACCAAAATAATAGTAAAGAAATAAAAAAGATAAGGTTGAAGGACAAAATATTTTCATGCAGAAATCAAGAGAAAAAAATCTTATTAAAGGAGGTTTATTGAAATGGCTGGAGGAGATAAAAAGCTGGAAAGTTTTTTTAGAAGAAAAGAGGTAAAGAAAAATAACAAAATTGTCGAAGCTTATTTATTTTCACATCATTTGCCACAATAACATGGATTCTTCTGCCATTACAAAAAAGTCCATGCCATCATTCTGTCTGCCTGTCTGTCTGTCTGTCTGTCTGTCTGTCTGTCTGTCTGTCTGTCTCTCTCTCTCTCTCTCTCTCTCTCTCTCTCTCTCTCTCTCTCTATATATATATATATATATATATATATATATAATTATGTCATTTATTTGTTTATTTTTGGCTGCGAAATACTGCGAAATAATTTTCAAGATGGAGAGCAACATATATATTTTTAAAATGTAATTATCAACAGGCACATGTTTCGTCGTTTACGACTCATCAGCGTGGCTGAATCTAGCGAGATTCGAAACCAGGACCCAAGAGTCTAAAGCCTCTCACCCTTTATCTCTCTCTCCCTCCCTCCCTCTCTGTTATATATATATATACACACACACACACACACACATCTATATATATATATATATATATATATATATATATATATATATATATATATATATATATATGACAGTGTCGGGCAGCACCGGTATGAATTGACCGTGAGCTTACGAAAGTCGATAGTGCAATTGCTGCGCTAGTATGAATAGACAGAAAGAAAACCTTAAAAATCTCTGAACGGATCGCACAGTTGGTATTGAGAGAAAGAAACCGAATTATTGTTTTATGGGCTTATCAAAAGAAGATAAAGAAAAAATGAATAAACTTCTCAAAGTCGATATGAGAGTGACAGCTAAACTTAGTGAGAGTTAGAGTTTGTGGCTCTCAGAATCGGGTCAATTGGTCTTAAGTGGGTCGTCCGAGAAAAAAAATCGACACAAACGCGCAACTTTCACCCACCGTTCGTTAAAATTTGCCGGAGGGAGTTTCACCATCTCCAGCTTGATACGCATTTTCAGGCGATGTTTGAAAATGAGGAAAAGCTGGAGAACAGTAAAGATCTCTTCCCCGTAAAATTCCTTCTGTCGCATCGACCAACTCACGCCTCATAGCTGCCAGTAAGCAAAGAAACACATAGTGTTCATCCGACTTAATGATCGGCGACCAATTGCAGCAAGTTGAAAAAGACTCCAGAACAAAGAAGTTTCCGTTCAACATGCGAACCGTGTAGCCTTCAACTAACTCACACAACGGGCGAACGATGGCACACAAAACGAAAGTATGACTGATACGTTCATCCCAGTCACCGCATCGTACACAACTCGGTGTCTCAGTTAAGCCCGCTGCGTAAAGCTTTTTGCCGACCCAGAGTGCATTTCTTATTATCAGCCAGGTGAGTGATGCCTCGTAATTACCGAAACATTTCGACCCAGGCGCCCAAGGCCCGATTAAGCGTTCTCCCTTCGTAAGACCGAACTCCTAAATCATATCGTCTCGAACAGATCCCCTCACCATTACCCGATATAATGCTCTACGAGACAGCACTCGGGTGACAGAGAGACTTTGTGTCACTCGTAAAAGGAACCTCAAGGACTGTCGACACTCGCGATAAAAGGAGCACTCGCCGCGAGGTAATCGAAATACCCCACCCCCATGCGAGTGCACACTTTTCAAAGCCGGAAAGGCTTTCTTGATGTCTTCCTTCCAGAATTCACCGTTTCTCCTCACAAGGTGTACACATTCGGTCTAGGTAATTTAAGCGAAGCGTATGTTGACAAATCTCAACGCTTGGCATACCCAGACCGCCTTCAGACGGATGCAAGTAGCAGATCTCCTGGCGAACCATGGACTGCTTTCCACGCCACAAGAACTCGAAAAGGGCCTGCACCAATTCAGTTAGTGTGACTGCCAGCAGTGGGAGCACTGAAAGACACTACAGAATGAGAGGATAAATGTGCGAATTACACATCTCCGCTCTTCCCTTCAAAGTAAGATTTCTCAAAAACCACAGACGGGCTGCAGCCTTAGCCGCGTTCAACACTTCCGACCAATTTTTCTCCAACTGAAGATCAGGACCAAACCAGACGCTGAGTATCTTGCAAGGCCCATCCGTCCAGCCAAAGGGCCCCTGAAGGGGTACACCCCTCCAGGCACCAATGTGTAAGACTTGTCGCAGTTGATTTTGGCCCCTGTAACTTGTTCATACCGTCTTATTTTCATGTCGACGACCCTAATCTCAGCACTGCTCGTTACAAGCACAGTGACGTCGTCGGCATAGGTGGAGTACTTAATCATGGTGCAAGCACCAGACAAAGTAATCCCTCGAAGGGCCGGATCCCCCCCCCCCCTAAGCATGCGAAGGAAAGGTTCCAACACAAGCACATAAAGCATCGGTGAAAGCGGACATCCCTGGCGAATAGATCTGGACAAATTTAAAGGCTTCGACCTCAAACCATTCACTTCAACCAACGCACCGGGGTTTGAATAAAAAAAGGCAAATCCAGGAGCGAAACTGAGGACCAAATCAAACCGAAGACAAGACAGTCTCCAAATAACGAGGATTGACCCTATCGAATGCTTTGGACTGATCTAAATTGATCAGTGCGGCTTCAGTGTCGACTTTATCTATGATCAAGCGTATCATGGGCAAATTATCTTGGATTGTCCGGCCCTTAACAGCACAAGTCTGTTCGGGACTTATTAGACGATGCAAGACAAGTTGCAAACGATTTGCTAAGATCTTGGCCAAAATCTTTAACTCTGTATTCAACATCGTTAAGGACCGGAAATTACCTATACCATCCCCACCACTCTTGTCCTTGCGAAGCAATTTGATGATACCCCTGGTAAAGTACTGGGGGATAGACCCGTTCCTAAACCAGGAGTTAAACAACACACCCAGCAAGGGGACAAAAATGGGCGACAACCTCAAATACATTTCGTAAGGAAGACCATCAATCCCCGGAGACTAATCATGCCCGACCTTTTTCAGAGCCTCAAGGACTTCATCCTCCTTTATACACCCTTCGGACCCAGCCGCTTCGATCGCCTCAAGACGAGAAAAGTCAGCTAAATAGGCGTCGAACTAGTCAAACCAGGCTCCCTGGTAAAAAGTTCCTGAAAATGAGAGTGAAACCCCTCCAAAATCCCGTTGTTTGTAGTACCCAAGACGTCCATTCGATAATGTGACACTGGCAATGTGTCGATCAGTAGACCGTCGACGCTCCACTGCACGCAGTGACACGGCCATGTTTGTTGCCTCATGGGGCACTCTTTTTAACCTAGACCTAACTACAAATCCTCGATTCTCCTTGTTATCCAAAGAGTTCAGTTCAGCCTTAACTATAATAAAAGTACGGCTATCCCTGCCCTCCACCGCCCGATCTAATCTAGTTTATAGTGTCACTTTTGTTGCCCTAGATTTAAGGTGTAGTCGGCGACTATAATCAGCAACAAAGGACCTAATTGTTTTCTTAAGATGGCCCCACCACTTATTCCCAATGATAGCACCCGTCAATTTCCGATGTATTGTTAGTAAGAGCTGTTCCTGGAAGTCCTTCACATAGAACAACGATGTGTTGAACTTTCAGTACCCAGACATTCTACACTTAGGACAATCTAAGTTTACCTGCACCGGACAAGCCTATGATCCGAGTAAACTATGTTATGAAAACTTGGATAATCTAAAAGCCCTAAGTTGACTCTCCTAACTTAAAACCGATCTAGGTAACTCGAAAGTTGCCCTAAATCGGAGCCGCGACTAGCAGTTCAAGTCCATACTACTTCACGGGGTTTTTCATTTCTAAATTTATCGACAAGATTAAACTTATTGACAAAATCCCGGAATGGTTTAACCTCCCCGTTAATGTTAATACCCCTAGAAGGATTTCTCAAGCGATCTAAATCGGTATTCAAGACCGCGTTCCAGTCTCCCGCTAGAATTACCCGTCGAGACGTATCCATAAAGGGCTCGATCCGCCGAAAAAGGGAACCCGCTCAGGATCGCCATTGGGTGCATAAACCCAATAAGCCGAAATGTCACATCTGTTACGGTAACATCTACAACGCACATCCTGCCCTACCCCCGGATCCGCAAATACAGGGTCACACGACGCTTAACAAGCCAGGAAACTCCCCTTAAGCGAGAATCAAAGTATGCTGAATAGAGCTGAACGTCTCTAGCCAACACACCCTGATAATCATTCGGAATAAAGTGGGTCTGCTGCAAACAACATATATCCATGCCGAGCCGTTGAAGGTCACGTACAACTCGAAATTGACGAGCGGTGTCCCTCAACCCTCGGCCATTTAAGCTTGCTAATTTGAGTGCGATTATAATGCCTTAGAGTTGGAAACTCGAAACGAACATCGACGGTTTTAAGACACCGACAGCCGTCCCCAGAAAACCATTTCCCATTTCAGTTGTAATGGAACCATCTGGAGACAACCCGCCAATATCTAAGGGGAATGTTAGCTTAATTGCCCTATAGAGGGTCCCGGTACGTATGCATCCGCATACGTACCGGGACCCTTTCAACACAGAACTCTTGTAATTCAATGAGTTCATCATTGAAGAATGCGAAGAGAGGCGATATTTTACAAGAGCTGTTAGCTTCCTCCATCATGCACCAGACATTTTTCGCCTCCTCTCTGGACCTTATTATAGTTAAATACCTTGCAGCGTTTACAAAATTTTCCGGGTTCGAAGTGTCCTTTTTATACACCGTTTTTAGTGCCACAAGATTGCGAATATCTTTCTTATGATGATTTTTCATAAAATTCTCCGTCTCGGGAGTTAGCTTACAGACGTCCTTACCCGTAAAAAATGGTTTCTTTTTTCGTGCCTCTCTCTCCAATGAAGGGCTGCTCTGTCTTTTCTGAAATGATGAGGTGCGGGAGGAGGCGGTATTTCAATTTTCATTGAAGAGGGGGGTGGCGTATGTTTAGGGGTGGGGCAAGGGGTGCAGAACAGTGATGGTCATTAGAAAGGAGACTTAATGGGGTCATGTTATTATCTCTCTTTGGAAGTGATGATCTGACCGGGGAAGGAACTGCTTTCGCAGGGGAGCGACGTTCTTTAGGCGAGGAAGATGGACTTGCTAATTTGCCTGTAGTCTTCGGAAAAAGTTTTTTTTTTTCTTTTTTCCCCTCTTTTCGATTTTTGTCAAGGGATTTTTCAAACTTTAAAATCTCCTTGAATTGTACTACACCCCCCCCCCCCGGATCTTTGCTAGTTTCAATGTCTAGCAATTCTTGTTCGGTCATTGCCTTTGCGTAAGATTTAAGGGGGATTTTTTCGATGTTACTAACTGCCATTCATTTTTTTCTGGGAATTCAGACGATGTGTTACATAGTTTTTCACAATCGTCAGGAGAAATGGTAGTATTGGACTTTGGGGTTGATTTTATTGGAGGTCTTACGTTGGTTGTTTCTACAACTTTTGGGGCTAGATGCTCTAACACTCTATTTTTGGAGTTTAGCTGTGCGAGTGTATTTCTAGTTGGGCAGGTAAAGGTAAGATGCCCTACTTCCCCACAAATCCAGCAGGCGGGCCATCTTCCAGCGACCACAACTGGTAGTTTCTCCGTACCAACTTCAATATAATATGGTACTTCTTTAAATGCTTTCTTGTTAAGCCATATATCAAAGGATCAAGTTCTGTTGAATTTGTTAACGGAGATTGCAGTAATATCTCCGTATTTCAAGAGGAAAGCGCAGATATATTCGCCAAAATATAAGAGAATTTGGTAGACCAAAGATAATAGACCGTTTCACAGCTATAAAACCATAAAACAATAAAAAATGTATTAACGAAAATAAGGAATTAATTTGTAAATATCTTCTCCTATTTTAACTGATGTTCATTCACTTATCTATTTAAAAACATCCATCATAATTAAACTCGATAAACATTATTATGACTTGCTTTTAAATAGAAACGCCACCTTAGATAAATTATATATTTCAAAAGACACCCCTGTAGTAACACGGCGACGGAGGACCTTTTTCACCCATGCCCGTTAAATTTTAGATTAACCCCTTCCGCATTCTTTTAGTCCATAAAGAAAGGGAAGAACATTCCGAATATTTCAGCACCTTTATCAGATAGAAAGAAGCTTGTAAAACTATCCAGGAACATTTTTAAAGAGAACAATTCAACGGCGGAGAACGCCGACAACCAATAGACTTCCGGTTTAGGCATTTCCATCAGCCTATTTACGCTAAACGAGACCTACGACTTTGTCTGAAGTATTACAGCCTGGAATTTTTCCTCATTCCAGAATGACCAGACGGACGAAACCTGGGTATCTGCAGCGGGCGCAGTAATCAATAGTATCTAAATAATATATATATATATATATATATATATATATATATATATATATATATATATATATATATATATATATATATAAAGGAGGAGGGGGAGAAAAAAGGACTAAAAGTATATATATGTATATATATATAATTAAAATTTTTTAAAAATATTTTGATACGTTGATATTTTTTTATATTTTTAATATAAAACTAAAACTAACAATACATTAATCACCTAAAAAGTAGTGTAATGGATTCGTCTAAACACTTTAAAATGCAGCAACATTTTTGTAAGTAACGGATACATTTTATTAGACAGACGAACAACACAAGTAAGGAGGACTTTTTAAAAAAAATTTTTTAATTAAAATTTTTTTTTTTTAATAACTAATATAAGTTAGCAATACGGAACAACACTTAGATTTAGTATACGGAACGTTTATGTTTTTGTCTTTTAAGGGAGGTGGGGTCTGATCAACTCTGCTGGGAAGCCATGAAATTAAATACTGTCCTGTTTTTAAATTCCCGAAACAGTTTTTCATGGTAAACAACTGATGATCCCTTAAATAATGTTAGAAGCAAACTAATATAATAACTTTAAAAAATTAAATTGACTTACATGAGTGATTTTCCACTGAACGACTTCGGACGTAAGGTTTTTTTTTCCTTATATAGTTTTAATGGTTGAGATACTTCCGAGACTATATATATATATATATATATATATATATATATATATATATATATATATATATATATATATATATATTATAAACTAATCACAGCCGTTAGACATTATCTTTTGAATTCTGTTGTTCGCATGCAACATCTCATCACTATAGACGCTCGTTTATAGTTCGTAAATACTAACGGTTAAAACCGAAAAACAAATATAGAAATGGACATGATTAACAGAAAATCCGAGATTTTATTTAACCATAGCCTTTTTTCTTTCAGTTTTCCACCCTTCTGTTTTCCCCCATTTTCCGTTTTCTTCCGTTCCCCTCTTCTCCTTATTTAACCATATCCTTTATTGCTTTTTTTCTTTTTTAACCCTTCTGTTTTTCTTCTCATTCTCCTTTTTTTCCTTTTTCTCACTTCCATTTTGTCTTTCTTTCTTTTTCAACCACACCGTTTTCTCTGATTCCTCTTTTTCTTCTTCCCCCCCTCTCCTATTAATTTAACCATACTCCTTCTTTCTTTTATTTTGAACGTTTTCTCCTCCTCCTCTTCTTCTTCTTCTTCTTCTTCTTCTTCTTCTCTCTTTATTTAACCATATCATTTCGTTCTTTTTCAAACCTTTTGTTTTTTCTTCTTCCTACTTTTTTTTCTTCCTCCGCTATTGATGTAAGCAACATTAGAATATGGTTTCGTATGTGGGTCACGGAATTTTCGGTCGCACGTCTGTCTCCAGACACCAAAGGTTGTGTAAATATGACTGACTCTTACTTAATAAGTGCCTTTGACAGCGTAATGGCCATGACAACACCACTGTCATCCGAAACCATTGCTTTTCTTCCGACACCGGAGAGCTCCCAGGAGCAGATCTCGCTGCTCATGGCTAGGCCATTGCTAACCGCCATCTTGGATAGAATTTGGCATTCTTTATTTAGCGTGATTGTCGAAACATTTTGTTTAGTATACTTTTTATCAAATTGTATCATCGTAGATAATTTGCAGTATTCTTTATCAATGATCATAGAAATACCACATGACGATATATATATATATATATATATATATATATATATATATATATATATATATATATTATAATTGTGTAAAGACCAGTCACAATGCAGATTTATATTTTATAAATAAATATATCCATTTATATTTTATAAATAAATATATCCATTTATATTTTATAAATAAATATATCCATTTATTTAAATTCTAATTTTCGAGCCATAAAAGAGTTATCGTCAGGAAAATACAGACAATTTATCTTCATGTGGCATGTTGTTACTTAGCCGTAGTCTTCTGTTCTTTTTGTTAGATTCACGTTTTTTTTGTGTCTGATTAAGTGACTCTGCTCTGGTAGGCTTCGAGTTGAATAAGTAATAAAGGCCTTTCCACTGCCTGTTTGAATGCATTGAAGTTTGAAAATTATAATGGTTTAAAGACCAATAACAATGCAGATTTACTTTTTAATAATATATATATATATATATATATATATATATATATATATATATATATATATATATATATATATATATATGGTAAAATGAAAAAGGAAAACCAAAAACTGGATGTTTTTTATGTGTACATCAACGTTTCGTCTTTATTTATAAGACTTCATCAGGATGATGATATAGGGAAAAGATATCATGCAAGTACAGATACATGTAGGGTAGACATGTTGGGAAGAAAAATAAAATAAAATGAAAAATAATGGCAGCGTTTTGGTGGACGTCCGTACTTGTTAGAGAATGAAAATGAGTGACGAAAATGAGTGGGAGAAAAGGGGAAGGGTGGAGGGAGCAAGGACTACTGTGGCTGGCGATGAGAGAAAGAGGTGGGGGATGACTACATACATTTCTACTCCACCATCATAGCAAGATCAAAACAGGTATAATTATAGGCTTCTTCCTACGCGCCCTTAGAATATGTAGCCTCCCACACATAGATGAAGAAATAAAATACATTTTTAATTCCCTAAAAACATTGCAATACCCCACACATTTCATATTAAATGCCAAGAAAAAAGCCTTCCAAATATTCTCCAGAAACACCACACAAAAAAATCAAACCCCTAACACCTCTCTCATAGACAGACCCCTTCTCCTACCCACGCATTCCAATAACACATCCATATGCAACACGCTCAATAAACTAGGCATTCCAACAGTACAAACCACTTCTCAATCCATAAAACAAACTTTAAACACATCTAGACATTTCCAAAAAACACCCACATCCCATGCCGGCTTATACACTGTCCCTTGCAATGATTGCCATCAATTCTACGTGGGAGAAACACAACGTGAATTAAAGAAACGATTAAATGAACATAAAAGGGACATAAAAAACAACAACCCTCTTAGTGCACTTTTCTCCCATGCTCTAGAATATGGTCATGCATTCAAATTTGAACAAGCCAAAATCACTAAACACATCCACAACAAATCTCGGCGAAGATTATTGGAAACTGCCCTCATCACCTCCTCCGCCACCATCAAGCAACGAAATGGTTTCTTTAACCTATCACCCTTAATAAGCAAGATCATCTTCACAGAACAAAGTCTTTTGCCTGATCATGGCTAACTTTTATTTTCATCTCTAACCTCTATGACACTCTTCCATTCACCCACACCCTTCCTTCTTCTCCCTGAATCTTCTTTTTTTCCCTTACTTTTTTTCCCTCACATTTTTAATACTACAGTCCAAATAAACATTCTCATGTTCCAAATATTTCAAATATTCCTCACCCACCCTTTCAATCACCGCCCCCCCACCCACTCCAATCCCTCACTCATTGCTATCATTTTCCAAATATTTCAAATATTTCACACCCTATCACGACAAATCCTCCCTCTTCCCCCTCTCATCTATTTTCTCCCATACCTCTTCTTAAATTCCCTCATTTTCTCAAAACGCTCTCTAAGACCATAACTTTCGCCCATCCACCAAAATCACAGCCCCCTCCCTCTCTACCCATCCCCATTTTCCCTGCATACACCCCCCACAAACATTCCAACTCACTCTTCCCCTTCAATCCTGACCACAGCCATCTGGTCAAACACCCCCTCCCCCTCTTCCTCCAATCTCTCTCTGCCATCCATTTTACCCCTGCTCATCCCCCACCTCTTTCTCTCATCGCCAGCCACAGTAGTCCTTGCTCCCTCCACCCTTCCCCTTTTCTCCCACTCATTTTCGTCACTCATTTTCATTCTCTAACAAGTACGGACGTCCACCAAGACGCTGCCATTATTTTTCATTTTATTTTATTTTTCTTCCCAACATGTCTACCCTACATGTATCTGTACTTGCATGATATCTTTTCCCTATATCATCATCCTGATGAAGTCTTATAAATAAAGACGAAACGTTGATGTACACATAAAAAACATCCAGTTTTTGGTTTTCCTTTTTCACGTCGGATTACCTTCATCCTTCTCTTCCCATATATATATATATATATATATATATATATATATATTAAACCTACGTATATAAATGCTCTGGCGATGTGAATTTTTGTGCTGTGTTCTGTATTTCCTGATGTTTTGGACGCGATTTTTTAGCCTTACCTTCTGATGAGTTACACTCATAAAAAAAACAGGATATATAACTCTGTATTTTGGCTGTGTAAGTGGTAACGAAACGGTTCGTCAAATAAATTATATTTTTAGAAATTAATAAAGATATAGTTACTGTAATCTAACTTTCTATAATATATATATATATATATATATATATATATATATATATATCCTGAGCGGTCCTGAACGTTTGTCTCGTGATTCTAGCCTGAATCTACGAACTGCATTCGAGCCCATGCGACTGCTTGCAGCCACAACTCCTACAATGATGGCGGTAAGATAGCCCGAAACGATGTCATCTGTAGGTGAAAAACACTTTAATATAAAAAATATTTATAGTTTATATATATATATATATATATATATATATATATATATTTATAGTTTATATATATATATATTTATAGTTTATATATATATATATATTTATAGTTTATATATATATATATATATTTATAGTTTATATATATATATATTTATAGTTTATATATATATATATATTTATAGTTTATATATATATATATATTTATAGTTTATATATATATATATTATATATATTTATAGTTTATATATATATATATAATATATATTTATAGTTTATATATATATATATATATATAATTACATAATTTTTATACGTACATGAAAGTAATTCATAGACATGTGTTTCTTGCTCATAGCTGTCATCAGCATGGCTAACTTAGACAAGGATCGAATCTTCGATGTTTATGTTAATAGTCTGGCGTTTTACGGGATTTATATAGAAATATTTTTTTATTTTTCATTTTTTTATATTTTAAAATCTTTTCTATTTTAAATTCCTAACTGTTAATTTATAACCCCCCTTTTTTCAAACTTTATTAAACCTCCCTTACACTAAATTAAAAAGTATACATACCACTCTAAGCAAATAACGCGTCCAAACGAGAGTGACACGTGACTTCACATTTCCGAAACAGATAACAACATAAGCTGAAGAGAGCCAGATGGCTAAGTCCTTCTGAGCTTGACACCGACGGTACTAATGTTGTACTGATTTTTCTGTACCAATACATTATATATATATATATATATATATATATATATATATAATGTATTTTTATGCAATTGTTTTTATTGGTGATTGCAGCGTTCGTTGTTTTTTGCTTACTACTATTTTGATTGCTTCACTTCCTAAGTGATTAAGATGCAGAAATTTCATTATCAGTCGCCCATAACTTTATAGAACGTACACATTTACAGTCAAAGCGTCATAGTCTGGAGGTAAAATGCCAGACTATTGACATCAACATCGAAGGTTCGACCATTGTCTAAGTTAGCCATGCTGATGAAGGCTGTGAGCCAGAAACACGTGTCCATGGATTACTTTTATGTACGTATAAAATTAATATATATATACATATATATACATATATATATATATGTATATATGTATATATATGTATATGTATATATATATGTATATATATATGTATATGTATATATATATGTATATATATATGTATATATATATATGTATATATATATGTATATATATATAGCTTACTCTATATTCGTTTGTAAAGGCACACATGGACTTCAATACTTATCTTTTCGCAGTTAGGTTGGCCGAATGCACAAAAGGGTTCGAACCGTGTCACCAGCAGAATAGTAATTTCCACACTGACTATTCCCGAAAAGAAAAGATGAAAATATGTATGTGGATCATAATTAAAAACTATGTATGTATATATATATATATATATATATATATATATATATATATATATATATATATATATATATATATATATATATATATATATACGGTTGTCTATATAGACATTTTTCGATATTTGAAGCTCTTCTTTCTCAGAATTTTTTTTCCAAAAAATAACGCTGATCTATGAGGTTAAAATGTAAATATACCAAAGTTATGTAAAAAAAAATCAAATAACAATTTATTTATTAGTTTTTTAGTATAATATTTTACTGGAACAACACATATAAAAATGGATCTGTTCATTTTTAGTACCTCACCGATAAGTTATAAAAGCAATACACATTGGTAAACTTGTAGATAAATCAATTTCCTTTCGTGTGATCGGATTTTTTTGATTCATCGCGATCTTATAAGAGTTTTTTCCGACGAATCTTACACCGGCGATTCATTTCCGCCAAAGAATTTGACCAACCTGATTTTTTAAAACTGTTTTAATTATTATTATTATTATTATTATTATTATTATTATTTTTTAGACGGATATTTTTCTAGGAACTTTTAGAAAATTAATTGGATATCTGACATTGAATAAGTTTATTATTGACAAACAATTTATTGATACTTTTCAGCCATCGTATGGAAAATATTTTTTCGAGATTAAAAAACAAATTCATTATTAATAATCAATTAATGAATTTAATTAATTATTTTCAAATAGAGAAGCAAGATTATAATTTAAAGAATTAGTTTAAAAAGAAATTACAAACTTTTAGTTAACTAAATATTTGTAAAAACAAAGAATGATATCTCAATAATAATCTGTCAGTGAAGGAGAAATCCTCCAAGACTGACGCAATTTCTTTTTGTAGAGCTGGATTTCTCACATTAAAAACCGACTTTGTGTCTAACTCTGCCCTCGTATGGAGACAAGTAAATAGCATCTTAAGTAATTAATAACACCCTCTACTAAATCACCACCTCCAAAATGAGATTCTATATTTTTAGGCGATTACGTGTGAACACACCGTAAAACTTGGCAGAAAGACGAACAAACAAACAAATCCCAAAACCCCTATTAGAATTTAGAGTAGGGGATAAGTTTCGTATATAAATTGACGTAAAATGATCCTCATTACCGGGCCATTCTAAATTTTTCCGGTTGTTCATTAAATTTTTTTACCACTAACTTCAAGTCCGGCTGGCAAATTCATAAAACTACACGTAATTGCAAATTTCTTTTTGGTTAATTAAACTAAAACGCTCGAATGGTCCGGAAATGTTTACGTTAACTTTTTCATGTGAAACTGCGCCTTCACTCTAAAATCTAAAATAATTGAGTTTTCTGGGGTTTTTTTCTTCCCGCGAAGTTTTTCAGGGTGTTCACACGTTATTACCTAAAAAAAGTAGAATCTCATTTTTGTTTCGGGCCAGGGGTCATTATTTAACTGAGGGTGTTAATCTACAAGAATACCACAATAATAGTAATATTTATAGTAAAATAATCTAATGAACCTCTAGAAAGAAAGCAATTCAAACTTTCACATTACATTAAAATATAAATTTAACTATAAAAAAATTAAATAGTAATCAACTTTGAATTAATAAAACACATTTTAAATTTCTTAAAAACAGTTTTAATATATATATATATATATATATATATATATATATATATATATATATATATATATAACAGTTTTAATATATATATATATATATATATATATATATATATATATAGACACTTACATTTTTATGTTAACAATTTTTCACTGTCTTTTTACGTAGTCTGGAGTGTACTTGTGTTCTTGTCGGTGGAAGGAAACGCTAACAACTGAACTGCCAAACTGTTTCAATATTAATAACCAAGAACCATTTTCATTATTAGTCTTGGATTGTATTGCCTTCTATTTCCTTTTATATCATTAGAAATTTTGTTTTATAACCAATTCAGACATGAAAACTAAAAATCAAAGAACTGACACCAAAGTGAAAATAACTCTACACCAAACCTTTCAAAATGTTCAAAGTTTTTTTTTGCACAATTTTTTGCTAACTCTTGTAAGTTTTGCCAATATTAAGGAAATGGACAAAAGACCATCGAACAAAAATCCACGATATAATAATTTAAAAAAACAGACAAAACGCTAATGGCATAAAATAAAGTAATTAAAAACAAATTAAGAAACATTTTTTATATTTTACTTTTAATCTAATTATTAATAGTGTCTGCCATTATTTTTCTTGACAAAAATGTTTTATTTAATGTTTAAACACTTTTTGGAACTTTGTAAATCATTTATGAACAATTTCATTTCTGTTTTTTTAACACAAATAAAACAAATTTATATCGTATTTTGATGTTATTATGCTGTATAGATTTTACTTTTAAATATTTATCATTTTATCATTAGGTTTTAAAAAAATTAAAAGATTCGTTTTTGGAATCGGAAATTAGGTTCACACGTTTTCAATACTAATTCCGATACCCTGGGAAGTTCCGATTTTTCCGATTCTGATTAATCGCCCCAACACTAATACATATACCAGGTTTTATGCTCCACCTAAAACATGATATAAG
>OY744525.1:92513685-92611185 GCA_963556195.1 Sepiola atlantica | reverse complement strand
TATATATATAATCATAATCATATAGATTCGTATATACACATACATATATTTGTATATATATATATATATATATATATGAGCATATGCTGATGATGCGTCTATATTTATGAATGTATATATATAATATGATCAGGCATAACTCTTACATAAAACTAAAGCATACTTAATTTCACAGCACCGCCCACAATTCGCGTAAGTGTTTGAAGGATAAGTGTTCTTCAAATACCGGATTAATACAAGTGCTTACATACCAAAGCAATTAAATATATTTATAAGTATATATATATATATGAATGCGAGTAAACGTTCTTTTTTTTTAAGTTACCCGTATTTTGCGTAGACATAGAAACGGATAATACTTATCTACGTGGCTGAAACATAGAAGATTCACAAAGAGAAAAATAGGACACAGACTGGATTCGAACCTGTGTCTTAGAAACGGAACTGCTTTAATATTGTCTTACCTCTTCACTGGTTTCATGGTCAAAGTCATCAGCTTTTTAAGACGTTCTACGCTTTTTATATCCCATCGTATTTTATTTATAGTGGATAAGACGACTCACATGGATTATGTTAATGATCATTTTATACTCGACTGTATATTTTTCGGGTAAACGTTTTCTTTTTGACGGATACATACATACATACATACATATATATATATATATATATATATATATATATATATATATATATATATATATATATATATATATATATATATATATATATAACGCAACCAAACTTCAGATTAAAAGAAAAAGCAATGAAAAATATTATACACAGATACATATCCCCAATTAACTATAATAATAAAAGTTGACTCATTATTTATGATGAGAAATTTAAAACTCAAATGTTTGTAGTAAAAAACAACTCTACCTCAACCATAAGATCACTAGAAAGAACCAATGTAAACACAACATAAAGACCAAGAAATTGCATAGAAAAAAACTAAGGAACGAAAGCTAAAGAGGTACATATATATATCCACATTAAATTAGAAATTAAATAAGATAAAGTGTAGATTAGGAATTCCAATTACAAAGTAGATTAGTGAACATAAATTGAAATTAAAAGATGTTAAAGATGTTAAAAAATGAGCGAAGTGTTTTGTGACTATATAATGATTAATAGATTTTGAAACGGTACCGATGTTGTTTAGATCTTCTGTAATACATATATAAATAAATGTTACGCTCTTATTTTTTAATTTTCTTAATCGACCACTCTGTTGGGGTTCTCTCACACTAACCTTATATATATATATATATATATATATATATATATATATATATATATATATATATATATATATATATATATTAATAAATGGATAATATAAAAATCAAATATCATATCAGATCTTGAATAAAACTTACACCACGCTGTGGGGTCATCCTGGGGAAAACAAAGAAAACACAAAGAAAAAACCTTCACACGAGGAAAAAATCTCCTTAGGACGCCATTTTGATTTTTTTCGGTACACAGCACACCAAAAATATACGCGGACATTCGAGAATTTTTAATCTAGTGATATTTATTTAATTCTATCATTTATTTATAAAATGTTTTAATTCATTCGGGGCTAATTTTAATTGCCTAAAATTACTTCATTTAACTTGCAAATGCCAATTTATCTCATTTGAATGAGAAACTAAGTGCAGAGCTAATCTCTTTTTGAATTTACCATTTAGGAGTCAGTTAGATATATAAAGCCATCCACTCGAGCAATGTTAATACTGTTATACTACGGTGTTTTGGTGAAGGATTTTTAGTATTTATTTATAAACAGTTTAAAGTAACTCTAAGGTAAATTTAATTGCTCTGAATGCGAAACTAAAAGCCAAGCTAATTCCTTTCAAACGCAACAATTTGTGCGTATAGTTTTACAGTGGTATCTTTCTAAATTTGTTTGAGTCCACTATATTAATTAATGTATTATTAATGTTTTGAAACTAGACAAATATCACTAGGTATCGTTATTCTGGTATCGATTATTTATTCATTAAGTGTTGTATACTATCTATCTATCTATCTATCTATCTATCTATCTATCTATCTATCTCTCTCTCTCTCTCTCTCTCTCTCTCTCTCTATATATATATATATATATATATATATATATATATATATATATAATATTAATATTTCATGTATCCACATAAAAACTTTATAAGGAGATATATTTTTTATGTATCAATTTTCAGTATTTATTTCAACAGTGCTCGATACGTAAGTAGAGCTAGATAGTAAGCTATGAACATATATTTATGGCAATTAAGCTACACAGAGGCTCCCGCGTTTCATCCCCGGGGCAATCTTCAGGCTAAAATGCATGGAGTTATTTTTGCCGGGTGTTTTTATATACACGGCTAGCTAGTTAACCAATCAGATTCTTTGTTGTTCTCTCAGCCAATCGTTAGGCTTCCCACGAACAAAGGTCTGGTTAGTGTTACTTCTTATATCCTGTTCTATTGTTCTGTTTTCTATAGGTTGTACTATATCCTGTTTCTTTGTTGTGTCAATATAATGGGTGAATTTATTTTAATACGTGGTTCCTTGTATTTCTATTTTAGGCTAAAATATATAGGTAAAAAACCTACAGACGACGTCGTTTCGGGTGCTCTTACTCTCATCAGTGTAGGAGTGGCGGTCGTATGGGCTCGAACGCCGTTCATAGATTCGGGCTAGAATCACGAGACAAACGTTCAGGACTACACAGCCGCGAGAAATCGACATAGACAGTAGTTGAAATTGAGATACACTTACTCGGGAGGCAATGAAAGTGCCATTGTTGTCTACAGTGGTCAACGCTCGAGCGTAACTAGCTTATCGCAGATAACAACACACTTTTCAATTCATAACAGTGCTATACTTTTAAAACTATTACATCTTTAAAGGGGCTTTTAACTATGAATATTTATTATTTGAATATTAAAGTGTCTTTAACCTACAGACGACGTCGTTTCGGGCTCTCTTACACACACACACACACATATATATATATATATATATATATATATATATTGATTTTTTTTATATTTCAAATACAAATTTTATAACATAGAGCTATTACAATAGTTCAATAGTGTTAGGCAAGAGCTATAGTAGAAAATATTCTAATATTATTTAAACCACATCAAATGTAGGTAAGAACAGATTCGCACCATTTGACTAAAACTCAATTTTGTTTTATACAATCGTGTCGGCTTGTCACCAAGATATCTATGATAATGCTCAAGTATAAAAAGCATTTATTTCTTATAGTAGCTATTCTCAGTGCTCGTAAATAAGGGGGTAATCGTCCTTGATTACAGTCCGTACTCACTTTTTTTTTTCAAATGGAACCGTTTACTCGCGTAGGTTTGAATCGTGACATTCACACGCCATGTGCGTTTCATATATATATATATATATATATATATATATATATATATATATATATATATATATATATATATATATATATAAGGGCAAAGATGTAGGAATTTGAGTTTGAAATAGCTCGTGTTCCGGGGTTCGAGTCCGGCGTCCAGTGTGAATAATTCTTCTCTACACTGACGATTCTCGTAAGGATGAAACGTATACGTATGTAGATAATAACAAATATTTATAAGTAATTTGCCGAAATAACTCAAGAAATACCTTGCCAAATCTGTAACTATTTGATTATTTTGTGCTTACGATTGACTAGCGCGAACACAAACCTCGCAATGTTAATGTAAAACAGCAGATGAAACAATTAATGCAATACATGGAGTAATAACACTCTTTCCATGGTTAGTTGTTGCAATCTTGCTATTGAGATGTATACGCATGTTTGTAGAAAATGTTACAGTCTTGATGTACTTTCACAAATATGACAATTTAAGGCAAGCATTGAGTTCATCATCGGGACTTCCATGTGAAACAATAAGACGTGTTTGTCAGAAGTTTGCCTTTTCTTTAGTTGCGCAATGCCATCCCGAACACACCAATCATTAGCATCCTGTAGTAGACCCAGAATGTATTCCTTACTTGACCAGTGATATTATCGAGGTCATTGAAGCTCTGTGGACCTCTAACAGGGTGTAGAATCAGTCTCAAATAAAGAAACAGAAAATATTAGTTTTTTTTTAGTATATCCTGGTTTAGTCACGTTGTTTTTAGTAAATCCTAGTTTAGTCACGTAAATTTTTATGAGTTGATATACGTATGTCTTCTGGAATACCTTACGTTTCGCTGTTATTATATAATAGGTCTGATGTTATTTGTTACTTTTTAAAATAGAAATAACGTTAAAGTGTAGTGTCTGTTAAACTTTACTTAATCTTTTCTCTCCTGGTTAGTGAAGGAGAAATCCTTCTAGACTGCGTCAATTTTTATTTTTCTCCCTATCCATAGTGTCCGTATTTTGGGAGATGGATTTTTCCCCACATTAAACACCGACCTTGTGTCTTACTCTGCCGTCGTGGGGAGGAAAGTAAATCGGAACCACATCATTGGTAAACGTGCCGAATAGTTAACAGTCGAGAAATCTTTAAAGAAAAGTAAGAAAATGCTTTATATAAATCGGCTAATATTCAAATAGAGGGCATAGTTAGACAAAAGGTCGGTTTTTAATTGGGGAAAATCCATCTCCCCACAAGAAGGGGCGCTTCGGATTGAGACAAAAATAAAGATTGCCGCAGTGTAGAAGGATTTCTCTTTCTACAAACGGGTTTCTAAATAATAACGTTATTATATCAGCACTGTCCGTAAACTGCAGAATTACCTTGAAAAAAATTACTACAGTTTAAAAGTAATTCTATTTTGAAAAGTAAAAATGGAAAAAAAACGAAAAGTAATTTCTTTTTAAATTGAGCAAATAAATTCACAAAATAAAAATAAAATAAACAAATACCTAAGATAAAAATATTGTATTCAAGAGGGAGGGTATAAACATAAGCATCGAACTGTATGTTTTAAACATGAACACATGCAGACGATTCTCTTTATTTTGAAATGGTTTCGATTGATTGCTTAATTTTAGTCACGTGCGCAAATCCTTTATTGTGCTTTGTGGCGGCGAGAGGCGGCGATGAAAAGTGCCACCCTATTTTTTGTTAAGCCTTCAGATTGTGTATTTTTTTACAGATAATATTAGAGGAAGTTTTGAAATACGTTTTTAGGTTTATATATAGTTAAAAAGTATCTAACAAAATAAATCGTAAATGTTATCGTGTTTAGTCGAAAATTGAGTTATTTTGTTCATGTTTCACACGAGAAAAGAATGAATAACTTCTTTCTAAAATTAGGTAATTAAATATGTTATTGTTAATGCATAAATAAAATATTAAAAGTGTGAGTATTATTATAGATAGGCACCATTACCCCCCCCCCCCCCCCCCCAAAAAAAAAAGAAGAGATTCTACTTAGGCGATAATCGAAAAAATAAACTGTCGGAAAAAATTAAAAACCGTGGTTCTAAAAGATAGTAACAAAAAATAGTCTTACGGTACAAGTAATCCTAAGTCCCGGGTGGTTGGCAGTCGGATTCGGGTAAGCCCTTTTCTCACTATCTTTTAAGCCTGAAATCAGCGACCATCTAAAAAAAAAATCGAACGCCATCTTTGATTGACTCGTGTTTTGCTAAGTGAAAGTAACAAAACACATTTTGAAATAACAAAACTTACAAACAGTTTCAGACTTTAAAACTATACAGGTTGGTAGAAAATTAAATTTAATGTTTATATATTTTGTTTTTCGATTTCTCGGCTGTTAACTATACTGCATGATTGCTTAATTTGTTTAATGATTTGGCACTTACGAGAAAGAGTCCTTTATTTCTTTTAATGAAGAAAGAGAGAGAGAGAGAGAGAGAGAGAGAGAGAGAGAGAGAGAGAGAGAGAGAGAGAGAGAGAGAGAGAGAGAGAACAAAACGGATATCTTTACGGCTAAGGTAATTAATGGCGGCTTTATTATTATAAATACTTGACCATTACTTCACTTTATTTATTTCCTTCTCACGGCATGAAGATGTGGCACATAGCCGAAAGGTGGGAGGAGAAAGCCAGTGCCTCAGCGGACGAGCCAGGCTGGCATCTAAAAATAGTCTGGGCAGCCTCGTCGGCATCCTCCGTTAGGGGCACCTCAGTCAGTTAACTAACTCATTCCCAAAGATTGAAGGCAAGGCCTGGGAGGGTGGGCCCCCTTTAGACTACTCTAGACATTTACCACAGTCTGACAAAAAATAGGCCACCAAAATAGCCAGTCTCTATCGGACTGATTTTCAAGAACGTATTATCGACTGGTATTTAGGAGGAAGAATCATTAGATGACTTTCGCCGACTAAATCTTTTTGTATTCCTCTCTCTTCACCTCTCTCATTACTCCACTGTTTTGGACAATGTTTTGATTCATTTAAATATTTGACAATCAATAAACTTTGAACGGCTAAAATTTGAACTGGTGGTGTACGGAGTAAGCCATAAACAAAGATAGTTCTACCACTATTTAGTGTTTACTTCCTTCCCACCGCAGAAAGCTGTGACACAAGGTCAGAATGTGTAGAAAATCAAACCAGTGCCCATAAAGAAGGAGCACACTGGCCTATTAAAAATTGCCTTGGCAGCTCCGTCTGCATTCCCCGGTCAGGGCGCAACAGGCAGTAATCAATAAACTTACTCCACCCCAAAGAGGGGAGGCAAGGCTTGAGAGGATGAACCACATAGGACTACTCAGGATCAATACCTCAGGCCGACAGATAAAAGACGACCGTAATGGCCCAGTTTCTGTCGGACTGATTGTCAAGATCGGATCCTCGACTGGTATTTAGAAGTCTCAACGTAACTGAAGCTGCCACTCTCTAATATTTCTTAATGTCTCTGAGCATTTAGAGAAAGGGTGACTTACTTTTTTTTCATCTAATTTACATATGTGTGTCTGTACACACAAACATGTATGTAAATTAGATGGCAAAATAATAAGTTTCTTTCGTTCTGCATAAGAAAAAATGTAATAATGATAATACTTCTATATGACCTGCCTTCTATTAATAATGGCTATTATGTATCTGTCTGAAGCCCAAACTATACTATTGACAGGCTGTTGAACAATGTAACTAATATAAAATAGTATAGACGGTTGTAGTGTAGTATTGACGGAAATAGTATGGCGGACGAAATTACTAAATCACATTCGAAAATAACATAAATTTTAATATATTTTTGATGGGGGTAGTGTAGTATCTGTTCTGTTGTCATGATACTATTCTCCTAGGCGCTACCTCCTTCTTTGGAAGAGGGCTAGTGTAGTACATTTTCTTTCGTCATGATAGAAACCTCCCAAGCATTACCCCTCCTTTGGGGAGGGCAGTGTAGTATCACTATCATAAAATAAATCTTGTGTCGCTGTGACGCAACGTTAAAAACGTTATTTTGTTTATTGTTCCTTGGCCTTTTGGCTATGATCAAAGTGTAGTATGTATTCTCATTCAGTATTTTTAAAGGGATGGAAAATAATAATTTAATCGGAAATATATTATTGTAGTATCTTTAAATGAAGGGGGTATCTATTCTGTTGTCATGAGACTGTCTTCTAGGAAATATTTCCTCCTTTTTGGGGTGGGGAGTATCCTGCCAAACATTGCATCTTCCTTTCGGGGGCAGTGTAGTACCTGTTCTGTTTTAATGATACCATTCTCTAGGGAAGACCTTTTTCTTTTTGTTGGTGTAGTGTAGTATCTGTTCTGTTATCATGATACCATCCTCCCAGGCATTATCTCCTCCTTTCCTGAAGGGGAATATTGTAGTATCTATTTTTATTCATTTACTACCCAAGCCGCAATTTTACGGAATATAAATCCTTTATTTAGCTTATACCTACCCAAGCTGCAATTGTTTCCGTTGTGGTAGCAATACGAGTTCTAGCTATCCATATCTTACAAAGAGGGACCAGAGATTGGAGCTTAGACGATAGAGTAGAGAGAGACTAGCACTGTCTATTCTATAAAAAAAAGTGGCTGAAGGAAAGAGATGAGATCACCCAGCACTAGATTTCGTAGTCTATTTTGTACTCTGTCAATGCAGGAAAGAGTGCGCTGTGCAGCACCTCCTCAAATGTGGGAGCAGTATAATGAATAGTCTGTTTTATGTGTACATTGGGAGGGGATACAACGCCCAAAGGGGGGAATACAGTGCATTGATATGCGATATTTGTACGTTTGATACATTACGAAAACTGAGTCCATATTGATTTGTATACATGAGATCGTTTGCTGTCATTCAGCCCGAGTATCTGTACTTTTAATCTCGACTAAACGGAAACAGATACGTTGGGTGTTGCAATTTTATTCCTCGTCGGTCTATATTTACCCAGCCCCTTCTCTCTACCCCTTTCACCCTCTCTCTCCCCCTTTCCCCCTCTCTCCCCCTTCCCCTCTCTCTCCCCTTTCCCCCTTCCCTCTCTTCCCTTCCCCCTTCTCTCTCTCCCCTTTCACCCTCTCTCTCCCCTTTCACCCTTCTCTCTCTCCCCTTTCACCCTCTCTCTCCCCCTTTCCCCCTCTCTCTCCCCTTCCCCCTCTCTCTCTATATATATCTCTCTCATATTCATACATACATACATATTCATGTACATGTTTTATAAGTAGCTTTCTGTTGTTATCTAGACTATATGATGTGTTACTGCCAACACGCCCAAGGATAATAGAGCATATATAGACTTATGTATCAATACGGTTATCACTATCCCTCCCCACTTTCGTATTAACATATAACACAATGTAAACATGTATTAACTAATAAAATTACTTAAATACTGAGAAGCGTTATTCGCCTAATGGATATTGTCGCAGACTATGGAAAATATGTTATGCTACAAGAATGCGTGGCATATAGAAGAAGAAACTGGACTATTAAAATTCAAGAATATACTGCTTTTCACGATGGCTTTGTTGTTGTAGGTCTGAGGTATGGTTCTGTTCAGTCCTAGGAGGTCAATCCTCCCAGGTTTTTCCTTGTCTCTGAGAAGGGGTTAGTTTATTGATCATCGCTCGAGGCGCCCTTACCAGAAAATGCCGACGTGTATGATGAGACATTTTTGTAGGCCAGAGTGCGCTTGTCCTAATGCGCTGGCCTTTCAAAAATCCACAGCTGACCTTGTATCTAGTCTCATGAAGAGGAAGTAAATATACCCAGACACTGACATAAAATCTCCATATCTTTCTCTATTTTTATAAAGTTAAAGATGGCGGACTGCCACACACAGTAGAGCAATGCTGAAATGCGAATGTGAGTTCACGGTTGATTTTTTGGGGACATTTATTTTTCATGTCATGCTCCGGTGTGTAATTTTTCAAACTAAGAACTTTTTGTTTTTTCTGAAGAGCCTAAGTAGGACAGATCCAATATTGACATACTAATGTTGGTTGGTTTACTTTTAGCGAAACAAATTCAGAAACTAATTGCACTAAAAAGTATCTGTTTTGAAAATGCTTTTGTAAGATAAAATAAAATCTTGATATTTGGAATGTAAATAAATCTTGCTTACTTATATATGCTCTGTTGTTACTAGTTGACAATCATTGAGCTTAAATTGCAAGAGATTGGTAAATATAAAATATTATAAGCATATGCTAAAACATTTGTTTTCATTCACACACATTCACACACACGCACACACACATATGTATATATAAGTAAACAAAGTTCATTTATATTCCAAAAGCCAAGATTTTTTATTTTTCTTACAAAACATTTTCAAAACAGATACATTTTAGTGCAAATTATTTTACGAATCGTTTCGCTTAAAGTAAATCAACCAAGATTATTATGTCAATATTGGATCCGTCCACCTCAAGCTCGTCAGAAAGTAAATAAAAAGTTCTTAATTCGAAAAAAATGTACAATGTAGTGTGACATAATAGACACACGTTCAAAAGTAAACTTTGAACTCACGTGCGACCCTCGGAAGTCCGCCATCTTGAGACGAAAATTCAGAGTTAGCAACATAAATCATGTAACTTATTCCAGCAAGTTTAATTTAGTTTTGTTCTTCTATTTTAGCAAGAGATGCTTATCGTTTACGTATAAAATACTTAAATTAACTTAAAGATAATTCGCATTGCATAATTTACTTCATTAATATTTACTTCATTTGAATTTGAAACTAAGTGCGGAGTTAATACAAATTATGTCTTCTATTTAAATGTTTTTCCTTATTCCCTAACATTTTAGTTCGTTAACACACCATAATGGTTCCTATTTAAAATAAGGTACATTTTCTAACCTTTATGTAAAAATTCCTTTATAATTTTGCGCACTTCACAATGGGTTATAATAATTTTAAAATATCAAGATTCTAATCTTACGAAGTTCAGCTAAGTTGTTATCGTATTTATGATAATTATAACGAAACCAATCTATTTTGACTATTTTCTCTGTCTGATGCCGTTACCTACTAATTGGTAACGTTTAGGCGTTGAATGGATATTTTTAAATAAAGCATATTTATTTTATTCTAAAAACTACACAGAGCATTACATTTCGGCTCCCTAATTTATTCTGAACATCTCAGCTTCCCTTATAAATTATACTATAATCGATATTACGCGTAGATAAGTTTTTGTTTTCTGTTTTCATAATTATCGTCTCACATTAATTTTTCTTAACGCTGTAGTCTTATTTTGAATTTTATGGTAAATGATCCAAGTAAAAAAATTACACATGCCCATGAAAGTGAGGTCAACACTTGTTGCATGTATCACTTTAGGGAAATGATTTGGGCTATTTTCGTAAGAATATCTAGGTGATTCGTAAGTTGGAAAAATAGTTTGGATTAAATATCCGACCCCCATCCCTACCTACACTACCGGAATCCAACCACTCTAAACCACTCTATTATTATGTATTCATGGATACTATTAAATTGGTTAGAGTTTTATCCGCTATATGTTTCAGGCCAGAAATGAAAAACTGATAGAGAGTACTCCCCTCCCTACTGTTAGAACAGTGACCCACATAAATATATTTGTGGAAGGGGTTACATATTATCGTTAGTTTAAAATTTACAAAATTAGTTTTATTCTATTGATTACAGTCCTGATTAGGAGATACGTCGAGTAATCAGTAAAAAAGGGTTCCCCCATCTTACCCTAATAATCTTAATAAGCTAATAATCTTAATATGGCAAGTGCATGTATATGTCATCTATATTAGAGTGTATTCATTTACCCTTGATTCTCACCTTATAATACTGAGTGTTTAGCAAGGAGACATAAAATATCTTTTTGTGACTCTTTGGTACGACTCAATCAAGGACTGAACCCTGACCTTCCGGTTCATTAGCTAACACTGTAACCATTATGTCAAATGGGTCAGTTGATGATAATAAGCATAGTTAAATAATGTGTTTGCGAGATTAGCTTAATGTGTGTTATCGCGAACTATGAAATATATATACTCAGTGTCGCACGGGGTCTTAAATTCAGTCAAGTACGTATATTACAAAAAAAAAAAAAAATGTAAAACGAAACAATCGGCATAACATTGTAAGTTAAGATGTTTAAGTTCATTTTAGAACAAAATCCGAGTAAAAATGCTTATGCCCGGGCGAGATCCGAACTCATAACCTCTGCTTCTAAGTACGCTGTACTAACTGATTGAGCCATCTAATCAATTCTCCCCCTCTCCCTCTCTCTTTCTCGCTCACACACAATCGAATGTTGGCTTACACCAGTAATTCGTTCTGTATTTCTCTCTATCGCTCTTTACTTTCTCTTTTATCACCATTTCAACCAACGAAAGCAAAGACAGAAAGACACCAAAAAAAGAAAATTCAAGACTTCCTTTCCCTCTTTTAAAACCAGAACAGGCGACATTCCTTTCTGTTTTTCTTTCCTCCCTCTCTTTACTTTCCTTTTCTTTGTTGCTTTCTCACCTAACCGAAATAGCAAGTTTTTTTTAAAGGGTTCTCTGATTAGCACATATTTTATTCACGTAAACTATTTAGAGTTTCTCCTAAACAACTTATTTCTTTCACTTAAAAGCACACACACATATATATATATATATATATATATATATATATATATATGAAAAATAATATTAAGAAAGAAAGTGGTGAATACTCTTTCCCTTTAACTTTCGTCGGTAACCAATGAAAACGCTTGAAATATCGGTGGAATTCACAAAATTAGCTCTAATTATATATTTTCAGATTTCTACACGGTGTCATTGGTTGAAGGAAGAAGACTTGGGACTGTGCGATGGTTAGCTTCTTCGACTTTCTCTATAGTGTTAGTACTTATGGAGAAAACGGTCTTTATTTTATATATGAAGTGATATAAGTTTGCCGTAGAAAATGGGAAAGAGAAGGAAAGTGGACAGACTACATCGAAAGTATATTAAGAAAATGTTTGTAGAGACTTAGACACTGATTAATAACTGATGAAGACGACGACTCGGTTGGAAATAACGGGCTGCTGATGAATTGAGCATTTCTGAAAAGGGTTGATATACCGTAAATCAAACCAAACCTTAAATAATGCAATTGTTGAGCTTCTTTCTGGATTCAAATCCAGAAAGTTAGATATTAAGCGAAAAAGCTTTTTTTCTCAAAAGAGTAAGCAATTATCAAGGCCAAAAGCCATTCAAAGATAAGTGTTAATGTGATGGCTAAATTGTCAGTTGGATAATGAAGAATATTATGATGGAATTGGAAATTGATGAAATGGACAAAAATGTCAATACATATGATGACGATTTATGACAAACATTTATTGACATTGGATGTGAAGACGACCATTTTGCGCGAAATCAGTACTGTGGTAATGTGTTTTCCACAGATAGGAAGTTCCTGAAAAAAATCATGTTCATGGAAATTCCGTGTGATGCTAGGCATACAGAAGGAGAAAAGAAAGTTTTGCAGTTATGGTAGAAGAACAAGTTCTTGCTGTGAATGCTTAACAAAGATCGACCAGAGATTGAAGCTCAGTCAAGAACTTTCCACGAAAAAATGATAGAGTAGACAAAGACTAGCAACGTAAGAAATGAGCTGAAGAGAACAGAAGAGCGTAATCATGTAGCATAGTTAACAGCCAAGAAATCGAACAAATCAACAAAACAACAAAATATACAACGAATAACTTTTACTAAAGGAACATATGATTTTCTACCGACCTGTATACTTTTAACGTTCTGAAACTGTTATCAGATTTTTTTTCGACACGCAAGAGTTGCCTCTCGCTCTGTTGTTGGCTGTTATCGACGCCATTTTTTAAGAAAAATATTTGTGCTTCGATAATTCAATTTAACGATAACAAATTCAGAGATAAAAAAATTACAATCAATTTCCACACTTTAGAAGTATACAGATCGGTAAACAATAAAATTGTAATGCGTTTGGTGATAATTATTGCTATACTGCTAAATTATCTAGATTAGATAATCTCCAACGAGATTGCAAAGTTGATTTCATACTCTAAAACGGCAAAAAGTATGCTTTAAGCGACACTAGATAGTAGAGCTAGAATATCCGAATTAAGTTTATGGAAACTAATTCATATGACAAGTTGAATTCAATTTTTCTTACATTTAAAAGAAAATCATAAATATGATTTTAGAAATAACATTTTTATTTCATTTATTAACAAGAACATAAGTTAGTCGCAAGACTCCATACCTACGTCTGACAACGTAAGGATGAGCTAAATTCTTATCTGGGCCTTACTTCTCCATATTGCATTCCCGAACTTATGCCATAGAAACGTTGATAACTCAAAAACTATTTATCTGATTACATCTAAGCATGGGGCAGCTATTTGAAGTAGTAGTTAGCTTTTCTAGAAAGAACCCTGTGTTCACATTCGGATTGTCTCTTCTAGGTAAAATTTTCCAACGGATCTTAAAAGCCGGTATTTATATACTAGAAGAAAAAAACAAGCATTAAAATATACATAATCAAACATCTTCCTGCCTTTGGTATATACAGATCACACCGCAAAACAACTCAATATCTTTGAGCTGTTAATCTATGAACATAAAGACTGACTGACCATGGGGGCCCATCATCTGGAGTGAACATAACTTTTGTAGGATTTCAAGTGACTCGCAATCACAGCAGGGAACCTCACCTTACAGAGCCAATCACTTTTTCGAGTGGAGGAATCAAATTTTGTGTGATCGTACACCAAGCCAGATATTTTTTCCATCACAGGTCTGTCGTCTGCATGCATTGCCACTATGCACCCGAATAAAACATGCATTAGTGTACTTGTTTACGAAGGAACAGCTATTTGCAGTGCCCACTCTCGAGTTATCCCTAGTAGGTAGCATTTTCCAGCTGATCTCGAAAACCGTGACTAAAAAACAACATTAAAATATACACATGAGCTCAATCCCCACGGGCATTATTTTATACAGCTACTGTAGAATCACAGAATGAGTATAAAATTAAAAAGTAAAAAAAAGTAATAATTTAATACACCCATCAATCATAATAGGCGTAACCAAACAACACTTTTTGCGCAAAATCGACCCATTTTGTTTAAAAAAATAACTTAATTAAAATATAAAAACTTTCATTTTTAACGTTTTCTTGTTTTGATAGACATAAAAGACGCGGGGCTATTCGTCTACAAAGAAAAAAAATATCTTGATTAAAATATCGAATGTCAATATTTACATTATATAATCTCCATGCACATAAACAGTATCGATATACGAACGCCATAATTTTGTTTGAATTCAGCATTTTCGTTTTGGTATGCCATTTTTTACGGCAGATCAGCCCTTTTGCAATGAGCCGAAATGACCTTTCCAGATATTCGATCATAACATAAGTTAGTCGTGAGGGCGCATACCCCCGCCTATGAACGTAAGTTGAAATTCTGTCAAAATGTCAAACTTGACCGAACCCTTCAAGGTCAAAGGTCATATAAAATGTGGGACTTCATTAACTACAAGATGGGCCAAGTAGTGAGTCTCTACTATGAACAGCACTGAACTGTGACTTTCACGTTTCTGTTATCTTAATATTAACCTTTGAACTCGATATCCTAAAATTAAATCACTTCAAATTAGACTAAGACCTATATTTTAACCAAGTTTAGCGATGATTGGTTAAGCGATGTGCACGCTAGGCTGTACACACACATATATAGTGACACATTCGACCTAACACATAATCTCCTTGGCGGAGGTAATACATTTGATAAATTTCAATTCGCCAGACAATGTGTTACATAACGGGGACCGTGTTTGAATGAAAAAGTGGCATTTTTAAGGGTCAGAGGTGACCCCAGAGTGAAATCGCGAAACCACGTGATTTCCGTGCGACGATTTTCTGTCTCTGTGGCTGGCGAGATTTCAAGCAGGAAAGACGTGTCTTGGCCATTCTCCTCGATTGGGGACGGGTTGGGGAGCGAGCACAATGTAATTAAATGTATCTATATGTCTTTCTCTCTCCCTCTCTATCTCTCTCTCTTTCGTACGCGTATACAAGTAGCCCGTCGCTTTTCTGCTTTTCTGTGACTATCTCTCTTTTTAAATTAACCTTTTTATAAATAAGAATCGGCGTCCGAGTGGGTTTGTATCCATAGACAAGCAAGCACCTGGGTTTACAATGACGACATGGATATATGGTGGTTTATCCACATACTGGCAAGGAAAATATAACAAAAAGTAATAAGGTTTCTGCAGATATATTGAGTACTCTGAAATTATAAAAACGCAGAATATATATATATATATATATATATATATATATATATATATATATATATATATATATAATTAAAATATTTATAAATATTTCAATTATATTGAATATTCGAATATCTATGTATCTCATATAGAGATCAAGTTAGCCCCAGGAACTGAGAACTTCGACTGAAATAAAATGAAACATTTTTTGTTTCAATAGTGTATGATACAATCCTAGTTCATTCAAAAAACATTTTATTACAAAAAATGGTTTATGCTCATTTCTTAACTATACACATTTATGGTATACAAAATTTATCGATTCGCAAAGAGGCTTAATCAGTGCATAACACATTACGAAATGGGCAGCCACAATTGTTTGTAAAGAATCTTTTAGAATGAACTAGTATTATATCATGTTATATATATATATGTATATATGTACATTTATATATATATATATATATATATATATATATATATATATATATATATATATATATATATATATACGTGTGTGCATGTTATTGCAAGAAAATTAATGAGTAACATAAAACAATTACAGATCACTGTAATTCACCGTTTTGTTTATTAAATCTGCTATTTTTGGTTTTGAACTAATTTAGTAATATAGTTCATATGTTGCAAAATATATAGTTTTTTTTCCTATTGAGGTTTGGGAATTTTCGGCGACTCCTACCTCTTGTCTCAGCCAAGTAAGAAATGACGAAATAAGCGATTTGCACATTACTTAGAAATGCGTGCAAGAGTCACGTTGCATTCGTTTAAAATTGGTCTCAACCGTTTTATATTTTGTTCTTTATATCTTCTTGTGTCGAATATATACACATATATATATATATATATATATATATATATATATATATATATATATATATATATATGGGAAGAGAAGGATGAAAGTAATCCGACGTGATCCGAAAATGAAAAAGGAAAACCAAAAAATAGAATGAAATAGTGGCCACTGCTGGGTGGACGTCCGTATTTGTTGGAGAAATAGAAATGAATGTTGAAAAAAATGAGTGGGGAAAAAATGGAAGGATGGGTGAGCAAGGACTACTGTGGCTGGTGAAAGAGAAAGAGGTGGGGGATGAGCAGGGGTAAATTTTTCCTCCCAATATGTCTACCCTACATGTATCTGTACTTGCATGACATTTTTTCTCTATTTTATCATCCTGATGAAGTCTAATAAATAAAGACGAAACGTTGATGTACACATAAAAAACATCCATTTTTTGGTTTTCCTTTTTCATTTTCCCATATATATATATATATATATATATATATATATATATATATATATATATATATATATATATATACACATACCATTACGTTTTGCAAATAACCACTCAACAAGCAAAATATTGTGGATGCTCTGAAGCCGGTGAATGTTCATCTCGATTGTCCCAAACACACACACACACACACACACACACACTATATATATATATATATATATATATATATATATATATATATATTATTTGTCGCCCCCAATATAAGCTGGGATCTGTAGTGAGTAGCATTAATACATAGCTTAAATGCATGTTCCTTTATAAGTTGACCACTCTTGACGTCAGCTGCATACAATAGGTTTAAAACTCTCACTGTTTATGCAGCTGTTGATTGTGGCCGTTAAGGTTAAGACGTTTGAACTTGAGTCATAAACATGACTTGTTCCGAATTCTGCGACTTGCTTGAATAATTATCTCTACACTGACGATTCCGGAAAGATGAAACGTATACGTATGTAGATAAACAAATATTTCTCATTATTTGTCGCCCCCAAATGTAAGCTGGGCACTGTAGTAAGTAGTATCAATACAGTCGTCAAAATCATAGCTTTAATGCATGCTCCTTCATAAGTTGAACACTATTGACGTCGGCTGCCTACAATAGCTATAAAGCTCTCACCGTTTATGTAGTTGTTCATGGTGACCGTGAGGGTTAAGAGGTCAGAATTTGAGTTATAAACATTACTTGTTCCGGGGTTTCTTGGATAATCATCTCTACACTGACGACTTGGGAGGGATTAAACGTATACGTATGTAGATAAACAATATATATATATATATATATATATATATATATATATATATATATATATATATATATATATAGTAGCTCTACTTACGTATCGAGCACTGTTCAAGTAAATACTGAAAATTGATAGATAAAAAATTATATCTCCTTATAAAATTTTATGTGGATACATGAAATGCTAATATATATATATATATATATATATATATATATATATATATATATATATATATATATATATATACACAAAATCAAGTAAGATTTACTTAAAATAATTATTTTCAAATTATAATAATGTCTTCCTACTCAACACCGACATATTTCCACTTCATGCATTGTGATAGCATTCTATGCCTCTTCTATATACATGTACACAACGCTGAAAGCAAATTACACCACTTTGTCTGATATGAAATAATTTAATAAATGTTCCGAGTTTACTTTTTTTAAATGTATCTTTATTTATACAATTGTTTCTGCTCATTTGTAAACAAATCTTTCCTTGATAATTAGTAAATTCAAGGTATGTTTCAAAAGGCTTTTCCGGTGAACTTTTACACAAATCAAATTAAACCCAGCAAAAATTCAAAATCAAAACCGTTAACATCGTTTTTTTTTTCGAATGCCTTTTGAAATTACTTGAGTCTTACTCTTGTGTTTTAGATTTGCCTATGTAAGGATGCAGCACGGAATTATTTCCGTAGGTTGGCTTTGAAAAAGATAAATAAATGAAATTAAGGAAGAGAATAGTTTTTAGGTTGACGGTTTTGATGGTAGATATTTTCTGGGTTTGATTTGATTGGAGATAAAAATTAACCGAGGTAGCCTTTTAAAAACATATCTTGAATTTCAAATTATCAAGGAAAAATGTGTGTTTTGAAACGGGTAGAAATTGTATGAATTAAGGTGTTTTTAAAAAAGGAGAATCGAAACATTTACTAAATTATTATATATTTTGAGCTCTAGTAATATAAACACTATTGAGCTATTAACCCACTTTTGTGAAAATTTAAAGGAATTTATATATATATATATATATATATATATATATATTTATATATATATATACACTTATACCTTCATTTGTACGTACGTTATCGCCTTCTATGCCCATCGCGAAAGATGAACTTCTTAAAAAGTAAGTATTTGATTTAGCTAGCTGGCAAAAATTTAATTTTACCCATTTCAAAATTGTTCCAGACTAGAATTAAACGTCATAAATAGAATTCTTCGTGAAATTATCGGTATATCCTGGTCTTCAGGCTAGGATCAAAATATAGTCTATGTTCTGTTCTTTGTCAAGTAACTGAATCCCAAAAGAAAGCTATACTATAAAATAGTTAACTAGTCATTTAGGGAGATGAAAAATTAATGTTCTTCATTCCTTTACTAACTCAACATAGATAGAAGAGAATCTTGATTGGGCACTCGGATATCTATGTATCCTATATAGAAATCAAGTGTTAGCCCCAGAAAAGGGACTCTTTGATTTCTGAGAACTTACTGAAGTAAAATAAAAACAAAATATGACAGAGAGAGAGAGAGAGAGAGAGAGAGGGAAATATGATGATGATGATGAGGGGGTGAATGGCTGAAAGAGGAGAGAATGAGAAAAGTCTCACATCTGAGTCTAACTTTTGCTTGTGAGTCAGGCAAGTGAAATAAATTGGCGTTGAATGTTAAGAAATGAACGATATAAATGATTGGACAAATTTGTGGAAAGAAGAGGAAGAAGAAAAGGGTGAGAACAAAGGTTCCCTTATCATTAGTTTTCGAGCTATGGGCGTGCACACGCGCACATAAATACCATATATATATATATATATATATATATATATATATATATATATATATATGAACCGAATTTCAAATTGAATATTAGATATTATATAAAGGCGAATTTCAAGCCTAGGACTTTATCTCTTGACCGCCATGGTGTTTATGGGCTGCAACTTTATGTCTGGATGATCGTCCGTCACACAAAGTTAGCGAGTAAAAAACTTCCAGGCAAATCCATTTCAAGTATTAATGAGAAGTAAGAAAAAATAATGGCAAGCAAGACCTCCCCACGCTTTCAATCTGTTTCCATAATGAGACGTTTTCTTTCTGGTGTTTTTTTTAGTTTTTTTATACGGATTTATGCGTTTTTCTTTTTTTTTCTTTTTTAAAACTTTCGATTTTGAGACGACTTCTGTCTTTCTCATTTCTTTTTTTCTAATTTCACAAATTTAGACGTTTTTTATATTAATACAAATATTTGTACGAACACTGACGAAGAATATTTTTTTCTTGGTGTGTCCGCGCCGTGGAGACGTCTGTAGAAGGGCTCATGTAGTCCTGGCACGGTACCACACTAGCTCTCGGAGGAACGATAGTCACATCCTCCTTAATGAAGGAATTATTTATACACGATCAGGTATTAATAGGCGTCAGTAATTCTGGCTTCATTAATTTTTCACCTGAGAATAAATAGGACTGGAAATGAAAGCTTGTAATGAGGGAACAAAACATTACTTATCATGGGAGATTTATAAGATCCAATTTACAAAAAATAAAAATAAATTTTATATTATTTGATCTCCTGAATAGTTAAGGTTCTTTTACTTCACTTTTTCCTTATATATATATATATATATATATATTATTTTATGTAGTCACATAAAATGTTATAAGGAGATATAATATTTTATGTATCTATTATCACTATCTAATTCAACAGTGCTCAATATGTGAGTAGAGCTAGGTAGTATGTTATGGAAATATATTTATGGTAGTTAAGCTTTTAGCCTGACGATTCCCCACGGGGATGAACTGCGGAAGCCATGTGTAGTTTTATTGGCATATATATATATATATATATATATATATATATATATATATATATATATATATATATATATATATATATATATAATCTTTGTAAAATTAGCGGGAGAGAACCCCAGCAAAGTGCTCAGTTATTTAGAAAAATTCAAAAATAAGAGCGAAATATTTATTTATATATATATTACAGAAAATCAGAACAACATTGGTATCGTCGGCTTTTATTAGCCAATGGCATGGCATATCTCAAACAAAGGTTCGGATAACCTTTACTTAACATCTTATTTTGTTTTGTTTTGTATAGAGGTGACCAACCCCTTTTGTGAATGTGTCAAATTAACAGGTGATCTTATTTTAACACGTGCGTGATTGGAATAGTTTTATTTTAATTTTATGTTATTCGTTGCTATATTCGAAAATTTATATCTATACCGATCAACTTTAGGTAAATATATATGCAAAGAAATTTATATATATATATATATATATATATATATATATATATATATATATATATTCTAAAATTTATATATATGATGAGTTATTCGTGCAACTTCAACTGTTGTTGAAAGTAGGCTTGTTAGCCAAGTAGTCAAGACGACGCACGCCTCTCCGGAAGCACAAATTCTGCTTCAGTAGAAGTCTCATTCTCCATTGTGAGTTTTCTATATTTATCTATCCCAATGGGAGAAAATGATCGTTTATTATATGGGTATTATCCATGCAGACATGTGTTTGCATATCTCTGGTTATTGGATGAATGTAAATCAAAGCAAGCGTAATCATGAAGACTACTAAATAATTTGTAAAAGTGTTATGGTGTGGTGGTGATCTACCCTATTCGTGACGAAATGGACTCTTCCAGACACTATGAATGGAGGAGATTAAGACGAAGTCTCGAAGCAGTACCGGTGAATCGCGCCATTCATCTGGCGTCAGGTCGCGCTTGTTGTTTGCATACCAGGCAAGGTTCCCATCTCGACAATCAGTTCAGCAGAAACTGGGGCACATCGGTGGCCTTTTATTCGTCGGGCTGAGGTATTCGTACTGGGTAGTCCCAAGAGGTCCACCCCCTCAGACCTTGCCTTCCTTCTTTGGGAAGGAGTTAGTTTATTGCTAACTGCCTAAGGCGCCCCGACCGAGGAATTCAGATGAGGCTGCCAAGGTAATTTTTAATAGGCCAGAGTGCTCCTTCTTTAGGGGAGATGGTTTGAATCTCCCCACCTTCCGGCCTTGTGCCCCATCTTCTTGTTGTAGGACGGAAGTAAATACCAGAAGTCATTCTGTAACATACTATTCTATATTTCTGTAAATACACACTCTTTTAAATATACCACCGCATTGTCTTATTTATTATCGGCCCTTCAATGTCACAGCATTAAGGAAGCGATATTTATAGTTAGACTCAGCTCACAAATGAATAACAGAGTAACTGGACCCCGTGGAAATTCTACGGTGACTTCATTTACCTGTATAAAAATAGATTCGTATGATGGTGTGACTTTTTTTAGCAGCTTGGTTTTGTTGCTGGCATTGGTTTCCCCGATTCTTCTCTTTTTTAGTATGAGGTACTTACAGGAGGGGCTTGGTGAAGGTTGCCAACATCCATAAGTGAAAGTGATGCTATGGAACCGAGTGGATTCGAACTTGGCACACTCAAGATGTCAGTCCGCATCGTTAATTATTTCATCACCGCCACCTCCCATTTATCGGTATAATTTACTGCTAATCTTAATAATATCTCTTGAAATAAAACATGTATTTAAGGTTTAATAATATACAGAAAAATATTCTATCTTTCTTCTTCCGTAAAAATAATTGTCATTGTAAACTAAAATTTAAATAAATAAAACGAATACGTCTTCTCTATATTTCTTTACACTTAAATGTGTATTGCAATGTCATTAAAGTAAAAAGATGCAAATAGTAGGTTTTAAAATTTAAAACTAGACGACAGTATTCGATTTTGGAACAACTCATTTCAAAATAAGTAAAGTCAGAATATTTACATTAACAACACCAGTACATTTTCAATTATTTTTTTGCAACTCATTTCAAAATGAGTAAAGTCAGAATATTTACATTAATAACACCAGTACATTTTCAAGTATTTTTTTGCAACTCATTTCAAAATGAGTAAAGTCAGAATATTTACATTAACAACACCAATACATTTTCAATTATTTTTTTGCAACTCATTTCAAAATGAGTAAAGTCAGAATATTTACATTAACAACACCAGTACATTTTCAATTATTTTTTTGCAACTCATTTCAAAATGAGTAAAGTCAGAATATTTACATTAACAACACCAGTACATTTTCAATTATTTTTTTGCAACTCATTTCAAAATGAGTAAAGTCAGAATATTTACATTAATAACACCAGTACATTTTCAATTATTTTTTTTCCACTCATTTCAAAATGAGTAAAGTCAGAATATTTACATTAACAACACCAGTACATTTTCAATTATTTTTTGCAACTCATTTCAAAATGAGTAAAGTCAGAATATTTACATTAACAACACCAGTACATTTTCAATTATTTTTTTGCAACTCATTTCAAAATGAGTAAAGTCAGAATATTTACATTAACAACACCAGTACATTTTCAATTATTTTTTTACAACTCATTTCAAAATGAGTAAAGTCAGAATATTTACATTAATAACACCAGTACATTTTCAATTATTTTTTTGCAACTCATTTCAAAATGAGTAAAGTCAGAATATTTACATTAACAACACCAGTACATTTTCAATTATTTTTTTACAACTCATTTCAAAATGAGTAAAGTCAGAATATTTACATTAATAACACCAGTACATTTTCAATTATTTTTTTGCAACTTATTTCAAAATGAGTAAAGTCAGAATATTTACATTAACAACACCAGTACATTTTCAATTATTTTTTTGCAACTCATTTCAAAATGAGTAAAGTCAGAATATTTACATTAACAACACCAGTACATTTTCAATTATTTTTTTTTTGCAATGCATTTCACCTTTGGCAATCGGATTATCTCATTAAAAGTCATGAGTGTGGAGGGTGAAAACGTACGTACGTACACGAAATGCCTTAGTGTATTATTAATAACAGATAACAAACTGAACTCCGAATTCTTAATATACCACACTCATCCATAACTGACACACATACAACATTTGTGCTCAAGATCGGATAAGTAATTTTTTGATGAGTTTCACACAGATGAATGCATTCTAACAATAATATCTTCAACCAACAGCGAAACGTATCGTTCCCATTTAAAACACGTACTGATCTGAAATGATATATCCAATATCCACACATATGCAAACAAGAACAAACTTCGGTCACAATTATTGATTTTCCCTTGAAGAAAAGATCTATCCTGAAATATTGGTGATTTAAAAGATGTAAGATAAAAAATTAAATAAACATAATTAACATCTATATCTAATGCCGAAGTAACTCATTGTAACAGGCTCTAAGGTTGTTATATACCACCTTTATAAAAGTTAAATATATAACATATATATATATATCAGCTCAGCGGTTGAACATTGTTATTTTTCATCTAATGTGCGGGTTGTGTTCTGTACAAAACCTCTGTTACCATCCTCTCGAAAAGACGTCCCCCCCCCCACCATAAAATAATGTGATTTATCTTTTAAAATGTAATTGCAGTGCCAATTACGTGGGCCGGACGACGTTGAGATTAGACAACAGAGTGCAGCAACACATCGCCAGTAAAATAAGGAATGGAACCTTCCGGTCACGGGACGTTCTAAGAAATACATACGGGTCTTCGATAACTGACCACCTGATAAATAACCCGTCGTGCGCAACGAACTTTAGCACAGATTCATTTTCCATCTTAAGCTGTGCTCACTCATCTTATCATTTGAAAATCTTGGAGACTATCCACTTACGCCTCAAGAGGCCCTCCCTCTGCAAACAGAAGGAGTGTCTCTTGGGGTTGAGTGTGATTAGTCTCTAAGACACAACCTTCATTCCATATAACATCACGCTTATTTTATTTTTAAATTCGAACTTTTTTTCCCCTTCATAACATAACGCTAATTTCATTTTAAATATAAAAGGTTTTCTTTTTTTAATCCCACGATATCAGCCTTGTAAAGTGTGGGCGAAACGGGTCGACTGGCAATTTTCTTTTCTCATCCCCTAAATCTTTTAATTATGAAAGATTCAACACGTCTTCCCTTCATTATTGCATTAATAAAGTTTTGTACCCCCCCCAAAAAAAAATAATTATATATATATATATATATATATATTAAGCTGTGTATATTAACTGAACTTTGTAATTAACTTAACTAGGTTTTAAATATATACAAATAACGTACAAGAAATTAATACATTTATACACATTAAACCATTTAAGTTGATATATATATATATATATATATATATATATATATATATATATATATATATATATATATATATATATATATTTGTGTTATAATGGAATAATTCCAGGAAGAAATCCGGGTAAGAGAGCTCAATGTGGTAAACAGAGCAAGAATAACGTAAAATATAATAACACGAAATTACATGATTGTCGATGCAATAATTTATTTCAACCTTGCGGTTTTATTCAAGCATCAAATTAGACAATTACATTTTTGAGACTGACAGAAAACTGAATTCACCCTCGACAATTCAAATACAACCAGAGAGAGTGGTGGTCGCAGCCAATCTGAACACCCATTACAGAGCGAGTAGGAATTAACATCTTATATTTAACTAAGGCAATCGAAAGGGATCTTATTGTTTTTTTTGCTTGTTTTTATTAAAATAATATTTCTACATTTACGACTTGGTGACATTGAACGTTCATACGCCTCCATACACACGCACACATATACCTATTCTTAACATCACACACACACGCCACACCATTTTTGGCTAGCTAAAATTCTGTTTTCGGCACGAAAAGAGGAAGAGGGAGAAGACACTAACATATATATATAGCAATTTAAATAAGTTCAATATATTGAAAGTTATATATATGCAAATTTATATATATATATAAATATATATATATTAATAATATAATATATATATATATCTTTAATGAGTTAATATATCACATAATTTTAATAAATATACGAGACTACCACTTTTATTTCATTCGAAAATTCATAAACTCTGGCATATCTGTGAAGAAATTCTCATTGCAGAACGAAAACTAATAAGTATTTTTACTTCTATACAGAATTAAAGAGTCCTATTATTTTGTTATCTAATTTACATACGTGTTTACGGTGTGTACGAACACACTATGTAAATTGCCTGCAAAAAAAGATAGTCATTCTTTCTCTAAATGCTCACGCAGACATTAAATCTATTAGAGAGTGATTGAATCAATACACAGTCAGAAGGGACGAGAGAAATTCATCGATAGCTACTTGATCGATAGTTGACTTGTTCGATTAATTTAATTTCGAACAATTAAAATGTATTTTCGTTAAAACATAACTCAACCCAGTATTCATGACTATTTTAACATGTATTTTCTGTCTTTATAGTATAGAACAAAACCGTAAGCTAAGAAATCGTTGATCTTACCTTTAGTATGATAATATGTACGAGCGGGAACCGTTGGAATTCTACAGTTAGATCCTTCATATGTTGTATATTATTGACGTGTTTAAAAATATTTCCATTCTATGGACGTCCGATGCGAACGTAGACCTAATGATAATATTGTACCGCCTTTTTTCAAACTGAAATATACTTATGTAAGTACTCTGTTTAACGTAGTTTTGCAATATATCTGGTTAGAGTTAGGGTAAAGGTATTCGTACAGAATCGAAATTGAACTTTGATCCTATTCCGAAGGTAAAAAAAGTGTATTTAAGTTCGAGTTTCACGTTCGACACAATAGCGTTATTGGATGACATTTTTTAAATTACTTGTTTTTGCATTGCATCTTCGGCTATCGAACGATTCCATATTAAAAAAAAAAGTGTACAGGGTGATAACGTACGTATAAACATGTACATTTCTTTTCCTATTATTATATAGATTTATATGATCTTAAATAAGTTACATACATTTATATGTACAACGAAAGTTTTAATATAAGTTTATATATACACAATTTGAAAAAAGGTTTATATATACAAAAAGTATATATATGAAACACGTGTCTATGGATTACCTTTATGTACGTATAAAATAAATAATATATATATATATATAAACGAAAAATACGTCTTATAAAGTTAAGGGCGACTAATAATGCAATTTTCTGCATCTTAATCACTTATGAAGTGAGACAATCGAAGTAGTAGTTAGCAAAAGAACAACGAACGCTGCAATCACCAATAAAAATAATTACATAAAAATACATTAAATATTTAGGTGATAAAAATAGTACATATTTATAGACAGGGCGTCTTGGTCCGTTGGTAAAACGCTGGACTGATGACGAGTGTGGGCCAGAAATACGTGTCCATGGATTACTTTTATGTACGTATAAAATAAATTATATATATATATATATATATATATATATATATATAGTTATCCACATACATACTATATAAAATAAATTATATATATATATATATATATATATATATATATATATATATATATATATATATATATATATATATATATATATAATACTGTTATGACTTTATAATGATTTTTCCATTCCTTTCAGGTTTTTTCTTATGTTCTTTGTTTTCTCTCTCCTTAATCTTTTTCTAAAGTGTAATCAGTTTTTCTGTGGCCGAAAAATAAAATAAAAGAAGAAATATTAATTTATATCAAAGCGAAGAAATAATAAAATGCTATAAGATTGTGTAGAAATGCGAAAGGAAAAGGTTGAAAGGATTGGCTAAAAAGGTTGATGAAAATAGAACTTGATAAGAATTGACGAAGACAGATTAGCCAAGAGAAGGAGAAAAGGCGAACAGATTAGCGACAAGCAAATTGGCCGCCATGTTGGACCGCCGCATTTTGTCTTTTGCTTTCCTTGTCTCTTTGCATTAGACTCTCCCCGAAAATTCATGAACTGCCGTCCACCATTTTTTGACATCTCTTTCCTTTTCCCGCTCAATTTGTGCGCTGATGGCGTCTTTGGTGTGATAAACCGTTGACAGGTGGCACGTCGGCCATTTATGACGCTCGTAATCTTGTGCTGTAATGATGAAACAATCACGTGACTTGTGTTTCGAATCATTCTTCGACCCGCTCTGCGGCAAGCCCAAATGATGAGAGGCTTTGATTTTAATATTAGGTGCCATCCACAAATGGCATCCCATCGACGTTTGATGAAAATCTAAAACAGACGTCATTTCTTTAACATGGCAGGAATTGTGTAGACAGAGTTATCTTCCTTTATAGGCATTTGGTTTTAAGATTAGAGAGCGCCACTCTCACAAGAATTGGTACTCTCGTGCTCCATGATGTTCCCTTCTTTCATAAAGCCTAAGATTCTCCTATCCTCGTTCATCAACTTTCTCAACAATAGTATGCACACAAAAACAAATAAAAAGTTTCATTTTTCCATTTTCCTTCTCTTTCTTTGCTTCATTTCTTTATGATTATCTTAATTCAATATTTCTTCCTACTGCCACGAAAATCAACCACTTCACCATTTTGACCTGTGACCTGTGACACAGGTTTCTGCCAATTTCTGTTTTTTCTTAACTTCCCGATTTTTAACTTTTAGTATTACTGCTTCATTGGAGCCAAATCTCTTTCCCTGGGACATTCTTTTGAGGTCTATAAACAACCAGTAGTCACTGGGGGACAGATCTCAAGAATAGGGTGGGTGCGGAAGCAATTCGAAGTGAAATACATGTAGTTTTGCCATCGTTGAGATCAACATGTGATACAATGCATTGTATTGGTGTAAGATCACTATTTTCGTCTACATTTGTGCCGCTTTTGCGATTTCTTCCGTAAACTCACTACTAATGATGGTATATAATATTCGCTATTGGTGTTTCTTCATTTCTCAAGATAATTGATAAACAACATACCTTGCGCACCCCAAAATACGGATGCCAAAACCTTGCCTGCTGATGTTTGCGTTTTAGTCGCTTTGAATAGCTTTCACCTGCTGCTATCCACTCAGCTAACAGTCGATTTGACTCTGAGTTGAAGTGATGGATGCATGTTTTATCCATTTTCACATTTTGACGCAAAAACTCCTTTTTATCGCGTTGAAACAGTTACAAATCATGTATGTGTATGTTTATATATTTGTATGTACAGTGTTCATCCCTAAACAAATTGACCGATCATTATGAATTTTTAATACAGCTGTTAAGAATTAAGAGCGTAATGTAGGCTATATTTAATTCAATTTAGTTTATGCAAAATAAGTAAAAAGGAGATGGAAGCCCCTCGTGAAAATTCCGATTTTTGTGAAATTTTAACAACATCAATTAATAAATATTCCTCAAGTTTCAGTTTCTTTGGCGTATTTTAAAGGGTTTTAGGGTGCATAATATGAGCACTCCTATTTAAAAATATAAATATTTCAGATTTGCATTAAATTTCATTTCATTAGACACCCATTAAGCTAGGCTCTCTGAATTTTAATTTCTTCTTAAGACCACTTAAGCTTAAGCCTACAATTTGAAGCATTTTCTAGAATCGAAACCATGTAATTGATTTTGATCGAAATTGGAATAAGGATTCTCGACATAAGGTTTATTATTATAATATTTTGATTTTAATCTTCGTAAGGGGACATAAAAGTGGTGTAAAATTATTATATTTACAGAATTTATTTTACTCGTCCCGAGACGGGTATTCTTATCGTTTCCTCCCACCTTTGACGATTATAGAAATCATACCAAAAACATAACATGCTACACATTTCTGATAACCACCACCAACAATTCCTAATCCGTGTTTCACGAAAAAATAATTACATTTCCATTTCTAACAAAAATATTATAATTAATCCGAGATTTCTACTTCTCCCAAATACGTATTCCCACAAAGAAAGTAGCATAGAATTTCACCCTCTATCCATTTACTACTCTCACGCACACTCTAAAGACCGCATCCATCCTTAACATAAGATAAATTCTTCTAAGACACTTAACAAACATTCACATTATTTAATTTCAACCTACTGATAATCTTATACATAATTATTACACGCCTCCCACAAATAATAATCGCTCCCTTTCCACAGAATATAGGAATAACGGATTACATAGTATGATCGTTACTACTTACTATTTCCTACACAAAATATATCTATTCCAGAATTTACGTGTGCTTTAAAACGAACAGACAATCAATCTAAAATAAAAACAAAACACAGCGGAAGTAATTTTCCTGGCTTAACTCTTAATTACGTTCTGAATCTAAATAATTAATTTCATCTTTTAAAAGATTCATATGAACATCAAATAATCTTCTTTTCAACACATACACATCTCAAGATATCTGATTATCTATAAATTAACTGAATTTATTTTTTATCGCACAAGTTAAAAACAGAATTTGTCTTGGGGCCTTTTCCTACTGCCTTCGAACATTCTTTCATTTATAAACAGTTACATCACAGCAAAATAATATTTTTTTCATTTTGCTTCGTCTGTTTTTCAGTTAGACATTTCGTATTCTTAATTCATAAACATCTTGGATTTTTTCCGTATTTTAAACATGTCAAATGAATATTCAATTTCGGACTATTAAACTTACTTCTAGCCAGAAATGACGTTAGAAATGACAGTTTAAAGGCTTCAACATCACTTTCGAATCACTTCACGACACGAAGAAGATGTCGTGGCAGCGATTCCCACGCACATCTCTTCGTATCGTGAAGAGATTAGACAGTGATTTCAATTTCTTTACACTGTCACTTCGAACGTAATTTCAGCGTAGAATGATTATTATGTTTTTACATATATATGTATGTTAAATAAACATTCATTTAAGTATTTTTTAACTATTTTTTTCGCACTGTATTTTATTATAGGATAAAAATATGTCCCCCACCACACAAACAAATAATATAAACATATAATCTTCGTAAATCCACACCTACCTCCATTTGATTTGATGCCTTTTTTTGGTGGGGGACACAGTGTATAATATTTCTTGCAGTTTCAGTTCCTTTGGGTTCATGTGGTGTTCTTTCCATCTTTTTGTTTTACTTCTGTTGCAGTTTCCATGTGGGTGGTTAGTGTTTATAGTTTATGTAGGTTGGTTTCCGCATTCGAGGATTTTCCTTAAGATTTCAGCTGTTTTCATCATTGCCGTCCGCTGTATAGTTTCAGTCTTCCCCTTAATTTCAATTTCCAGGTTTTTCAAGACTGTTCCTTATGCTCCTACAATTATTAGTATTATATTGAGTTTCTTTATGTCCCATATTCCTTTCTAGGATTTGAGTGGCAATAAGCCTCCCCAAGGTCTTAGTACTCTACGTACTCTTCCAGTGGAGGTCTGGTTAGTGCTCTCTCAACTAGGTTTTTACATCCTTCTTGACCCTCCACGACTATTATATGTGGTATCAGCTGAGGCTGGTGTCATCATTTAATTTAATGGATTTTTTTTACTTTATTTTTTTCTGGGAAGGGGTAGTTAATGGCATTTTTTGCAGTCTCAGTTACCTTGGGTTCATATTGTAAGATAATAAAGAATGGCAAAAATGAATCGTGGACGAGTCCATTGTGGGTGGGACGTCGAGAAAGAAAGCGACTTGATAACTGTTAAAAAGGAGAAGGTTCCGCAGTGCAAGCGTCGGTTTCAGAAACGCGCTTGGTGATCGGAGTATCGAAGTACCGGAAGAATGGGAGTTTACCGATGTTTATGGCACCGATGAAGCTTTATTGGCTAAGGTACCCAAGCCCGTCTTGCTGTTAGGTTTTTGTGTCCGCTGACTAAAAATGCGACTGATAAGCAAGTTTGTACCGTGAAAGAATCCCCTGACTTGTATTTCACCAAACAGACAATTGGAAGTGCTTGTGGAACAATTGCTTCAGTTCACGCTCGGATAGACAATGCAGAGCCAATTACTTTCCAATCGGATGTATATATGAACGAGTTTCTAGCGGAAACCAAGTCTGTGATCTTAGCAAGAAAAAGACTTTCATGAAACAAAAGTATGTCAAAAGATTTTTTTTTTATATGTGTGTGCGTAGCCGGCCTAAACCATCCGGTGATGAGAAATAAAGAAAACCAAAGTTTTTCCATATACGTTCTGTTCTTTGTCATTCTTGTTGGATCTTACCGGGTAACCCGAAAGAATGGGTAATGCAACAATATTGTGGTGTTTTATGCTTTTGTTTTTATTTCTATTGCAACTTGCATGCGACTGGTTAGCATTTGGAGTTTATGTCGGTTATTTTCCTTGTTCGAGGATTTTCCTTTAAGATTTCAGCTCTTTTCAACATGTCCGTCCATTGTATAGTCACAGACTTCGCTTAATTCAAATTTCTCAGTTTTTTCCAGATTTTTCGAGACATCATCATCATCATCATCATCATCATCATCATCATCATCATCATCATCATCATCATCATCATCATCATCATCATCATTATTATTATTATTATTATTATTATTATTATTATTATTATTATAATTATTCTTCAGTACTTATCTTATACAATTGCATTTATTCATTTAGATATTATTTTCCACCGTTGACCTTGTTTGAGACTCTTACCATAGCTAATCTGTACTATATGCCGATGTCACTATTTTTAAATACAGTTCTCAGAGTGTACAGAATATATAGGCCTACACGGTGTGAGAAATTAAAAGTGAAACAAATACCAACACTGGCAAGTGCACTTGCTAAATGAAGAACAATTGTCCTATCGAAGGGAAATACAAGTGAGGAAAGTAACAAAACATAATATGTTTGGAATTTGCCACTTTTTGTTGATTTTAAGTGTAGCACGCCTAAAATCGTTAATCAATATCAATGGAAACATGAATAGATATTTCATTTAAGAAATAATTTGAAAAAAGGTTTTGTTTCATTTTGTTCTATTATTTACAAAGTCATTATTCGCCCATGCATAGAGTATTCCATCTATGTGGTTGATAGTGCCATTTATTGATATATATTATTGATATATTTTAATTGATATATATATATATTAATTGATATACATTGATATATTTTAATTGATATATATATTAATTGATATACATTGATATATATCTATTGATATGCTTATATATGCATGTATTAATATATATAAATTGGTATATATAAATTAATCTATATTATTTAATATGTGTATATCTACATTAATTGATATATATTAATTGATATACATAAATTGATATATATATTAATTGATATGTATATATATATACATTAATTGATATATATTAATTGATATATTTATTGATATATATATTAATGTATATGTATATATATACATTAATTGATATATATATATATTAATTGATATGTGTATATTTAAAATAATTGATATATATATTAATTGATATACATTAATTGATATATATTAATAGATCCGTATATATATATATATATATATATATATGCAATTATTGATATATATTAATAGATCCGTATATATATATATATATATATATATATATGCAATTATTGATATATATTAATTGATATATATTAAGTGCTATGTATATATATATATATATATATATATATATATATACATATATATGAATATATATATACATCAATTGATATATATTAATTGAGGTATATATATATACATCAATTGATATATATTAATTGATATACATTAATTGAGATATACTAATTGATATCTATATATCTATATATATATATATATATACATAAATTGATATATATTTATTGTAATATATTAATTGATATGCATATATATATATACATTAATTGATATACATTAATTGATATCTCTCTCTCTCTATATATATATTAATTGATATATATTAATTGATAGGCATATATATATATATATATACATTAATTGATATATATTAATTGATATATATATTAATTGATATGTATATATATACATTAATTGATATATATCAATTGATATATATTAATTGATATGTATATATATATATATACATTAATTGATATATATATATATTAATTGATATATATTAATCAATATATATATATATATATATATATACATATACATGGATATATATATATTTATATATATATATATATATATATATATATATATATATATACATACCTTCGCTCACACACACACATATACATATATATATATATATATATATATATATATATATATATATATATATATATATATATATATATATATATATATATATATAACACTATATATATACTGCTCAATTCTTAATATTAAAAGAAAGAGAAAACTGAAAGTCGCATTAATTTTTTTTTTTTTTTTTTCAAATCTCAAAGAAATAATGGCGGTGCAATTTCATAAATAACGAAACTGTAATTGTTGAATATGTCAGCCATGGTCAAATGCGCTTAGAAAATAATCAATTTCATTCTTTTAACCTGTCGCAGGCCGGATGAAAGTTATGTGATGCCTTCGTGTCGTCGTCTTTGTTGTCTGCAGACGTAAGCAGCGTCCGTCCACGGGAGAGTGCACACACAATTATATATCTATAGATGTTTATAAAAGCAAAGGTCTGTTTCCTCTATCTAGAAAATAAAAAAGAATTTGAAAATAATGTTATTCAAATATTTTTTTAAATGAATTCAATGCATCCATGTATATAACAAAAAATGAAGGTACGTGCATCCGGCTCGCTTCGCGGTATGAATAATCACATATTTTATTCCTTCAGCAAATCATCTTAAAAAGTTTTGTCCTCTTTTTCTAATTGATTAGTTTTGTTTTCTTATCGATTTGTTTTGTAGCCTCTTTCTTTTTCGATTAATTATGTCTTTATTTTCTGATCGACTAGTTTTATTTTTCTTATCGATTAGTTTTGTCTTCTTTTTCTTATCGATTAGTTTTGTCTTTTTATCGATGAGTTTTTTTCTGATCGATTAGTTTTGTCTTCTTTTTCGTCGATTACTTTTATCTATTTCTTATCTATTATTTTAATCTTTTTCTTATCGATTAATTTCGTTTCAATAATTTCAAATAATAAATATGAATTAAATTGCGAAGAGATGACGAGTGGGCAAAGCCAGCTAGTTTGAATACATTTTTTCAGCTAGTTTGAATACATTTTTTCAGCTAGTTTGAATACATTTTTTCAGCTAGTTTTAATACATTTTTTCAGCTAGTTTTAATACATTTTTTCAGCTAGTTGTAATACATTTTTTCAGCTAGTTGTAATACATTTTTTCAGCTAGTTTTAATACATTTTTTCAGCTACTTGTAATACATTTTTTCAGCTAGTTTGAATACCTTTTTCAGCTAGTTTTAATACAATTTTTTCAGCTAGTTTTAATACATTTTTTCAGCTAGTTGTAATACATTTTTTCAGCTAGTTGTAATACATTTTTTCAGCTAGTCTTAATACATTTTTTCAGATAGTTGTAATACATTTTTTCAGCTAGTTGTAATACATTTTTTCAGCTAGTTGTAATACATTTTTTATATAAGTATCAATTTTTCTGTTCGTTATTTAATTTTCTCAGCTAAAAAGTTGTAGCTTGAAATTTGAGATAAATCAGATGTCATACCTTATTTACGAACGATAAAAAAGACGATGAGGAGGGAATATTATCCCATCTCTATAAATAATTTTTGAGTTATCAACGTTTCCATAGAATAACTTTACGAATACTTTATACAACATGCAGAAGTAAGGCCTGGATAAAATATTGGCCCATCCTTACGTTGCCAGGCGGAAGGAATTATGTCTCACGACTGACTTATGTTCGTGTTTTAATGTATTAACGATCGAATAATCTTTATTTTACTAGCAAAAGTATTTTGTGAGTATATCCCCTCTTCCCAAAGATAGAATGTAATATCTGGGAAGATTGTATCATGCACTCCCCCCGTAAGAAAAAAAAAGAATGAGGTAATGTCTGTGATAATGCCATTATGACGAACGAACATTTACCGCATTATATCCCATCCCAAACGGGGGAGGTAATGTCTGGAGATGGTATCATTACAACAGAACAGATACTACACTATCTCCTCACCAAAAGGGGGTTAATGCCTGTGGGTGGTACCATGACAACAGAATAGATACTAAACTACCCCATGAAATGAATGTTGAAAGATATAACATTAGTCCGAAAAAGTATAGTAAACTGAATTGAGCATTTAAAAACAGTACAATAGTACATTAATAAATGTAATAGTTAGTTTCGCCTTTTGGCAGACAGCTACGAAATCTCCATTAGTAATAAATTTTAGTTTGCAAGTTTGTTTTTTAAATTTATATATAAGATTTGTTTTCCACTAAATTGCAACGTTATTTTATACTTGCAGATTATAGCCAGCGTTTCATGGTATATTAGAGTATAAGGTAGGTACTCTTCAATTGACACGTAATCACGGGCGGTCGCCACTTTACTACATAAATGACACGTAAATACGGGCGGTCGCCACTTTACTACATAAATGACACGTAATCCAAAATGCGCGCCAATCGTTGTCTATTGTGAGTGAAGATTTGAAGACACTTTTTTATTTTTAAATTCTGAAAAAAAAAAAAATCACTTATTTGTTTAAGTTTAATATTGTCATTACTTATGTAAAAAAGATTGATAAAAAAATTCGAATGAAAAAATTAAATTATTTAATAACTATTTTTCACGTTATTTACCCCCCCCCCCTTAAATTTTAAAATTGTATTTAGTGCACATGAGATACAAATCTGATATATATATATATATATATATATATATATATATATATATATATATATATATCTCGCAGAAGATCAAAACAACATATATATCCCTTTCCAGAGAGGCAGACAAACTCAAAGGCCGAAGAGAGTTCAGTAAAATAGACCAATTATAGGCCCCTTTTGTTTGAATTTGAAACCGACGGTACCGATGTTGTTCTGATCTTCTGTAATATATATACATATATATATATATACACACACACACACACACACACATATATATATATATATATATATATATTAGATAATTTAATAAAATAATAGATTTGATTAAAAAATGCATGGTTGATATATTTTACAATTTTTATTAGTGTCAAATATAGTAAATAAAACCTGAAAAATAAAATAAAACATGGTACTTTTAAAATTGTATTTTAATAATGTTTACAATTGACGATCGTGTCTCTATGAAAAACAAATCACGTTGATTTTAATTTTATTTTTTAAGCGGGAAAAGACGCCATGTTGGAAAATATGTACAGTAATCATTTTTTATAGTCTGATTTAAAATTTAGTGACTAAAGTTCATTTTTCATTTTGTTTGATCGTTATCCTTATTTTCTGTAAATGATGATAATATACGAACAACATTTTTTTAAAATATTTCATTTCGTTTTTAACACATGGGTGTGTCAGTTGCTTCAAAAATGGGTGAAGATACCTAGTATAAGGTAAATATGTAGAGATCATCGCAGTGTTGTTTAAGGATATTCAGAAATTAATTTTAATTTTAATACGTTAACATTAAAACTTATTTCGAAGCAATCACACACACGCACATATATAATTAATCTTAAACTATATATATAAATGTTTATATGCTCCATCCTCAAGATTGAAACTTTCTCTCTCACGCCGCAAGTGCATCAAAAGCGCTCTACTACTTCTCTCATCACCATCCAACGTAAATCTTTGGCCTGGCTCTTACTCCTTCACCAAACATCTGCTAAAACTCGCACTCAAACAATGCCACTTACCCCACCCTAGCTAAGCAAGCACTACTTATTATTTTTTTTATTGCTATTTATCTGTTTCCACTTATTCTTTTTTCTTTTAGCCCAATTAACGTTTTTTCGCACGCTCTGCATATTTTCAAATTAGTTATCATATACCCAAAATATAACATTTTGCATCTCATTTCCGATGTTTTGCCGTTTTTTCTAAATAAATTCCGAATCTTTAATTCTTCAGAGGACGTTCGTTGATTCAAACGAAAACGGTCAAATCTCCCATTTTTAAAATTTATTTATTCCTGTGTTTGATTGTTTTTCCTTTATGTATTGCATGCAATCTGTCTTCACGACTTTTCATTTTATGATATATCGTGTATTTTATCCTAATAAATGTTATATATATATATATATATATATATATATATATATATATATATATATATATGTTTCTGATTTGTTTACGTATTGGAATAAAAAAACGACCTTCTTTTAAAATTTTATTTTAGTTAAAATTTTAATATTAATGGGCCCCAACCTGGGACTAACATATGTTTCTTTTTTTGGCGGCGGGGGGGGGGGATTGTATTTGTATTTGACTGCTAATTTCAAGATTATATACAGCATAATCACATCAAAACATCTGTTCCCGTTAGATCACCGAAGTTCAGCGACATTGAGCCTGGTCAGTACTAAATGGGTGACCATTTGGGAATGTCAGGTGCTCTCCACTTATCTTGGCATTGTTTCCAGTTGTCCTGGACTTCTCCTTCCAACTGGAATCAGACAGTGCCGACACAGGAGAAGTGTAGTTAGAGATTGCGCAATCCTTGCTTCACAATTACACGCGCAGCTACCCTTACATTGTCTCTCGAGACTAAACGGAAGCCGTGGATTTCAAAATTAATAGTGTGCCTTTTATAGCTGTTATTTGAATTTCACAGGAGCTTGGCTTAGCAGGTATTGATTCGATGTATTTTTTCAGGTAAGGTTTGATACTATTAATTTCTTCAATGACCAAGTTGTTTTCGGGTCATTTCTTAGGTTTTGGTACTTGGTTATTTTTTTCACGTTCGGCTCTATTTGGTCCGTAGTCGTTCGGGACGGCTACATTAATAATGAGTGCGGATTTTTGTTCTGTATTACAATGTCTGGTTTGACGGCTCTGTCTTGTATGTATCTACCGGCCTGTATAGCTTTGTCATAGAATACAGTTACTTTTCCGTTTGGTGTTATGGGTTGTTGTTCAGTCGAAGTTATTCTGACAGAGAACGGTTAAATTGTCGCCTGTCAAAGTTGGTAAGATATCGAGCAAAATCATATCGACAAAAGCACACAAGACTGAGTAATTAAATAAATACAGTAAATGTCTTGCAGAACTAATTGTATTTTGCGGTTTGAAACAAGTCGAACTATGAAAATATGTCCGCTTAGACGGCTCTCTTGAATGCGTCAGATACAAATGAAATCAACGTCTTTTGATGTAGACAGATTAGCGATCACCTGCAAAAGGAGGGAACGACGTCTGCTTTCGTCAACACAGATAACAAAAAAAGGACAAATAATTTTTGGATCCAGCTTGCCAAAATTAGGTCTCTGTTGATTCGTCTGTTGCTTTGGCCAATCAAATTGGAATGATGAACAAAGGGAGATAATTCTTTAGGAGAAAAAGGAAGACACGCCGTTCTTTATACAGTGTAATGAGAGGTGTATGTGTGTATGTGTGTGTGTGTGCTGTAGGTGATAGCATCAGAAAAATAGAGAAGATCTAATAGCATGAAGAGGTACGTACACGTGACTAGTCCACGTATCTCTGCCCCATCCTTAGAGTTTCACATCTGTGTGCAAAGAGACACAATGATTATCAAAGCAGAGAGGTATCAGAGACATTTTCCAAGACGGGCTTAAATGGATGGATAGAAAACCATAAAGTGTTGTCCTCTTCGAAGAGTGCAGGTGGAAGTGGAAAACAAGAATTAAAAAAAAAGATTTCTAATGTCAAAATTCTTTCGATATATATGATGATAGTTATGGAATTAATAATCCAACGCAATAAAAAATGAAAAAAACAAACAAAACAAAACAAAAAAAACACATAAATTATTTATATGTTGATCGACGTCTAATCTTTATTGTTCAAAGTCTTTCTAAATATGTCTGATTTGAAGAAAACCCTGGCAGTTAAAATTTGAAATATGTGGTCTGTCTATGATCTATTATATCTAACCAACAAAATAATACTAAACGAACAACACTTACATCTAGATGAAGGTTAGCTATTTTTACACCACATTCCCGACAAAAGTTTCTGCATGATATCGATATTAAAAATTAAAAACACAAAATGGATTCATCCCACTTCATAGACGCACTACATAATTTAAGTTTTAACGTCTAAGTGTTTTTTTTTTCGAAAATAACAATAAAAAACATTCTTTCACGTCAAAGACGCACCACGTATTTTAAATTTGAACTTCTATGTTTTCTTCACATCAGTCATCTTGAGAAAGTCTTTGAACAATAAAGACGAAACGTCTATGAACATATACACAATTTTCGGTTTTTCATTTTCATTATAGTCGAAAAATACTGGTCACAGGGCGGGTAAAATCAATTCCCCTATTTAGTTTAGAAGTGAATCATGTACACACAAATATATAATCATATTAACATACCTAACATTATAAAGATAATAGAAGAAGATTTAAATATAATGCTACTAAACCATATGTCTAGAATCCTTATTCTAATATTTATCAAACTCATTACATGAATTTGTTTCTAGAAAGTGTCTAAAACTTAAGGCTTAAGCTTAAGGGGGGCTTGAAATAAAATTGAAATTCAAGGAATCTTGCGTAATTGGTGTCTAATGACTATGGATCAAATTCAATACAAATCTGAAATATTTGAATTTTCAAATAGGAGGTTGTGCTCATATTATGTCTATTAAAATGTTTGAATTACTTCAATGAAAATGAAATTAAGGAATATTTATTAATTGATGGCTAATACCTTTTGTTCAAATTTCACAAAAATTGGGGGTATTTGAATTTTCACGAAGAACGTTCACCCCTTTTTACCCCCTTTGCATAAAACTAAATGACACTAACAATAGTCCACATCTGGACTGCTGACGTCTAGCAGCTGTGTTCCAAAATTCCTAATGATTGGTTAATTAATTTTGGAGTAAATCCTGCACATACAAATATATCAACATATAAACATTACCTAACTTTATTAATACAGATATATGAACTGTCGTCTGCAGACTATTTGTTTACAAAATATCAGCCTGCAAGCAAATTAATTCGTAACTATCTTTAGATATTAAGAACTTGAAACTTCTATAAAAATACTTACCTTGGTATATTCTTACACTCAGTGAAGACTTGTTCAGATGTTGGAACCTTGTGTTTGAATGAGGTATGGTTCTGTGTAGTTTTACGAGGTCCACTCTCCCGAGTATTACCTTCTGTCTTTGAGAAGTCGTTATTTTATTGCTGATCATCTGAGGTGCTCTACCGGGGACTGCCGACGGGGCTGCTCAGGCATTTTTTGTGGGCCACGGTGTTCACTCCTCTTGTGCGCTAGCGTTTCAATCCCTACCTTCTGATGTCACATCTGGGAGGAAGGTAAATACCACCTTCTATTTAAATGATTGGATTCGGCTTTAACACCCTGAAAAGAGTTGATATGCCGTAAAACAAGAACCCACCAACTATAAACTTAAGCGTAAGAGACCTACTGACGGATAGAGCCTTCTAAGGAAACACGGGGACGCGTCTAATAAACACGACCCAGATCCCAACAAGAAAGTAGCGGTCTTTGCCATAGAACAGTCGATCCCATCTTTTACTCTTGTTTTCTTTCCGCCTTTTTTGTTTGTATATATTTTCCTGTGCGTCGTTCCACTTCCGATCGGGGTTTTATCTCTAAATGCTGCATCGACACTTATAAATATTTACTGATATCTTAGCCAAATAATTTATGTTTCAAACGACCACACGCGAGATCGTGTGTGTACAGAAATATAAATATGCAAGTAAAAGGCGAATCCTATTGGGGGATAATATTCGGATACAGGGATGGAGATAGAGACAGGAGAAGGTCAATACCTGTTTCTATCTATCTATCTATCTATCTATCTATCTATCTATCTATCTATTAGAAGAATATCTGCCCAAAGACGAGTGAAATTAATTTCCCAAACAAGAAACTTTTGCACCACTTTTATATTCCCTTCCGAAGATTAAAATCAAGATGTAAGGATACTGAACCTTACGACTAGAATCCTTATTTTAAGCAACATATAATACAACTAAGCCTTATGTCTAAGAAACCTTATTCCCATTTTGATCAAATTCAATTTAATGATTTTGATACCAGAAAATGTCTAAAATCTTAGGCTTAATCTTAAGAGGTCTTGAAATTCAGGGAATCTTGCTTAATTGGTGTTTTATGACCATGGGTCAAATTCAATGCAGCCCTGGTATATTTGAATTTTCAAATGCGATTTTGTTGCCCACATTATGCCCCCTAGAACCCTTTAAATTACTCCAAAAGAACTTAAATTTAAGGAATATTTATGAACATATTGTTAAAATTTCACAAAAATCCGAGGAATTTTCATGAATGGCCTAAACCCCTTTTGCATGAAACTAAATGAAAGTTTGGCAAAAGTGCCAGATTTACCTAAAAGATTGCCTACACCCTCAAAATCTAGGGTTAGGCGTACTTCCGTAAATATAAAGGTCTGATTTTCAGAAATTAATGCGTGTAAAGTTCTTTTTTTTTTCAGAAAAAAAAGAGAAAGATTTAATTGTAAAACTTTACGCACTTATAATCTTCGGGTTTACTTAATCTGACGCCATTTCTTCTTCTAAATCCGGCACGGGTTTATCACCATGTCTGCCCAAACAATACTTTCTTTATGTCTACACACGCGCATCAAGCCTTCACATTATCCATCACTATCTTTGTCGAAAATCGCTGTCTTCATTTCTTCAATATATCCACCAGAACCAACCGGAACCCCCTTCGGTAAATAACCTGCAAATCTGAACCGTTTTCGTATATTTTTTAACTGAAGAGCTCCTCAAAAAATACCCCCGCCATGCAAAACAAAAAACAAAATGCAGCTGGTAGTAAAACAAAATTATTACTTTCTCAAAACGATGGATTCTATTCATGTCATTTCGCACTTGCATAAAAAGGTCGTTTCTCTTATATTTCGTACCTCCACGTAAACTCACGGGGATAGCTGTCCACCATTCCGCGATGCGTTCCACAGTAATATTTATTCTGCATTTCGTACAGATGCCAGAAAGATTTAATGGTTAAATGTGTACCCAGACACCTGGAATTTCTAAATGCCAACGCACTATGGAGGCTTGTCCAGATCACTTTATACCACAAGAAGGTATATATTTTCTTCTGCCAATTCTCTACCCTATCCTATAAATTACTCAAACTCTCATTATCCAATGAAAATGAACAGTGAATTTCTGTAAGTATCCATTTCTGAAAGAAATATCGGGTCGGATAGAATATGTAATTGACTAAATCGATTAAAATTTCTTTTTTAGTTGTGTAAAAAATACAAACTGAAAATATACGTAATTCACTTGCTAGGCAAAATCATAGATCGAATTGTCAGATACAATGCTATACCGGTCTAACTCCAATAATCCGAGTGACTTTTCATTATATATTAGATCAGCCGATTATTGGAAGAATATAGATTGTTCATATTTTTTTCATTTATCACTTGTAAAGTTTTTATATAACATACGGGTAACTGACTAAATAGTTGGATCATTCTAACGCCACATAAGGTACCTGGCTCCTGATACAATCCTCTACTTGTATGAAAGTCAGAATCAGCCCAAGATAAAGGTACTGTTGTCACATCTGAGGAGGTATCGCTTATAAAAGTCTTTCTTGCCTTGGTAGAGTACAAAATCGACTTCGCAATCTAGTGAGAGATGATCTCTTCTTTGCAGCCCCTTTCTCACAAAAGAGACGTTGCAGGTTTTTCTCTACTCTACCGATATTTTCGTGGTAGGTGCTCGACTGAGCTTCAAGCTCTATCCCCCCCCCCTCACTTCGACAAACTTTCTCAGCAAGAACTGCAAAGAATCCGCCTTTCTTCCTCCGTATACCTAAAATTGAACGGAACTTCTATGAACAACGTTTATTTCTAAGAACTTCCCACCTGTGGAACACGTTACCGCGCGAATGGTTCCCTAGAAACTACAGCATGGTCGTTTACAAGTCCAATGTCAACAAATACTTGTCTTGTCGTCCCGTGAATTAATCATAGTTCCCAATCCTTTCATAGTACTGTCCCATCATCCAATTGGAAATCTCACTAACCCTCACCCTCGTGTGGCTTTTGGCCTTAGTAAGTGGTGAACAATTAGTATTTAAAAAAGTAACACAGGGTAGCCCTGCTGGTAAATCCTATTTTCTTTAATTAATCGTGAAAATTCCAAGAACGCTGCTAGTTTTATTGTTGGCTGCTTTAATTAGAGATGTGGGTTAGTGGGAGACGAGGGGATGTTGAAACGTGACCCCACTCATCATCTTTCAGTTAACACCGCTATTTGCACGCAAACACCTTTGGTTCACTGGTAAAATCGCGGTACCAAATTGCTGCCCTCCCCCATAAACTCTAGGTCACTTGATATTTTTTTACGGTGTTTGACTAAACTCCACACCTTCTCATGAAATTAACCGTGCGCCCCCCCCCCCAAAACAAGCAAACTGAAAAAACACATAAGTCTGACAGACAGTGAGAGATTTTTTCCATATTGCCACCCAAACTTAAGGTTAGTGGTAGGATTAAGGAAGCGCATGTGTTTTGTATGACTTTTAACACCGAATGTTCACATGGGACAATGCACCACTCAGAAATTTGTAACAATATTGATGCAAATGCTTCTGTGCCTCTGGATACAATCTGATTTTGAAATCGATATAAACAAGAATAACATTTTGATTAAATTCTAACTTACGTGACCGAACATTTTATTTTTTTTGGGGGGGGGCGGCAGCAAATTTAATAATGTTGATATAATAAACATGTGCTTGATTTAATTTAAAAATAGATGTTAGAGTTTTGAAGGGGTGCTTTCTATTGATTCTACTGACAGAAAAAATATGCCTCATCAGTGTTCGCACTAATATTTGTATAAAATCAAAGAATTACGTCAGTAATTTAATTTCATGTATAAATTATTATCATTTCTGATGACGCAAAGAAAAAAAACCACCATTGACTTTTTATTTAAAGTGGAAAATCTCTTTCTGAATTAATTTCAGACAGTGGGGGTTGTCTGACTTGTTATTTGCTTTTCAATTTAAGTCTTTCTGATTTTTCTTTTAAATTTCAATAGGATAGTACTGAACTATTGCGAGTTGAATAAAAAACGCGAGTCATTTTTGATGACCTAAAAAAAACCCACCAACTTCGACATTAATTTTTTTTCTTAATTTTCTTCCTTTACATTTGTCATTTGAATATTGAGAGGTAGGGGGCAGCTAGACATAAAAAATAACGCCAGGTGTTAAAAATGTGTTACAAACATCAAAGACGTTAGCAGTTAAAAATGAAATTGAAAGAGAACAATTGTCACCCACTTTAAGAAATAACAAAAGAATGAAAACGCCACACACTGTGAAGTTTAACAGAAGATAAATTGAAAGAAAGAGAAGAAAAAACGTATAAATCGGTATCAAAAGCAGAAAAGATAAAAAGAAAGAAAGCGTCTGATTATAGAAATAGACCTGCGTTATCCCTTTGTTGGGCAGACTTTTGTGTGACTGGACGGATATATATTTATATATATTTACAAATAAATATACATTGCTCTTTATTATAGAGTGGATGATTATTCTGTGGAAAGCGAGCCAGTTATAATAGGAAACACTTCAATAGCATTACCCTATGGAAAGGGGAATTAATTAAAAGAAGCGCTTTCATTTGAGACTTAGTATTCATTAGAGGAAATGGGCCAGAACTTACTAATGGGAAATGTCATTAAAATACCATTTTTAGAACAGAGAGAGAGAGAGAGAGAGAGAGAGAGAGAGAGAGAGAGAGGGAGAGGGGGAGGGATGAACACAAGACCATAGTATGTTTCAGAATTTTTTTAGATGAGATTTGATAATTCATATTATTTGTATTATTTGGACGACTATTCTAATCTTGGTTGTTATTTTCGCAACCTGTCGGCCAATGTAATCCCGACCTTCTTCAGATGCATCTCGTCGAACCCCCCGAGAATCTGTACGGAATTTCGATCAGAACCCTTTATCCACGGGGTAGACGTCTTTCGTTCCAATAACAAAGTCTATGTTAAGGGGCCGTTCCGTATTTAAGGTTGAAAAAAAAAGAGAGCGAAAAATGAAATTCTAACGTTGCTACGACGAAATAGTTATTCCTATGAAGAAAACTTTCCCGGTTTACATGGGTGACAGTGGTAGTAGATCTGGGCGTGTGAGTGAAAATGCCTCCACTTCTTGTATGTTTTTTTTACATTCTCTGCAAGAGGTTAGACACAAGGTCAGGTGAGGTCTTGAAAAGCCAGCGCACTATGTCAAGTGCACTCTGGCCTTTAAAAAATGCCTGAGCAGCGCCGTCGGCATTCCACAAGAGGAGCGCTTCAAGCGATTAACAATAAACTAACCACTTCTCAAATAAAGCCTGTGAGGGTGAACCTCCTCGAACCGAACAGATTTATACCCCAGCCCGAAAGTAAAAAAAGTTCGACTGATTGTCAAGGGCATGTCCTCGACAGGTACGAACACCTACATCTCCGACTTTCTGTATGGATTGCTATATTAAAAATGTGTTGAGCCGGAAAAAAATTAATCGAAACCCTTTATTCACGGGGGTAGACTGCTCTCGTTTCATTAGATCTGTCTATGTTAAGGGGCTGTTCCCGATTTAGGTTGAAAATCGAGACAATAGCAAGAGCGAAAAATGAAATACTAACAGAATAGTTATCATATAAAGACATCCTGGTGTACGTAGGTGGCAGTAGATATCGACGTGAGAATGAAAATGCATCCAACCTTTTGTAACGATTACTATGTTAAGAGAAGCTTTCGAGTTTGAAGATTTTAAAAAAATTATTGAAAACGAACGAAAAAAACGCATGTTTTTCAAAAACACGCACCAAGAATCGGCCCAAATGAAAATTAGTAGATTCACATATGCAGGTTTTGGTTAGAAAGCTATAAGCCTTGATGAAACGAGAAATCATTTCACTTTATTTTAAAGATAATATAGACGAAAAGAGACTAAGCATGTTTTTTTTAATTTTTTTTTTTACATGGTTCACCCCAAACAAGGCAGGACGCCACTGTAAACGTAAGGGGCTACTGAGAAAAAGGAAAAGGGGGGAAGGATTGGTGGTTCAGCTTAAATTGGGATCTGAGCAGCGAGATGTCTGTTTACATTAGTTTTAAATTTCTGCATGTCAGTACTGTCGGGGAAACAGGGGGCAGGGAGGGAGTTCCAGAGGCCAGCAGCACGAGGAAAGAAGCTATTTGAGTAGAATGCTCTCCGGCATCTGGGGACCTCCACAGTGAATGAATGAGATTTAGTAGAATGTCGAGTTAGTCTAGTGAATTTACGTCGAGGGGGCACCAGAGCAGCACATGTTTGGTTGTGCAAGAGGAATTTCTTAAAAGATATGTCACAGTTTATGAATTCTCGAATGAAATCAAAGTAGAATAAATAGTAGTAGTGATTGTGACCCAACGGGTCACTGGTAGTCTAGTATTTTAATAAAGTCCGATACTTCATAACAGTAGTATCTATCTTCATTGATTTATTTTTATTTATTTTCTGGAAGCGAGTAATTAATACCTGTCTAATTTGTTGATGAAAAATCAGTCTGTAATTAGTGAATTTAGTAGTCAGTGCGCAGCTGTCTTACCAGTAACTAAATAAACTGAAACAGAATCCCAGAAAGCTGGTTTATAAGAAGGTTTGAGCGTTCCATGGGCAAGAACATTCTCTGAGTTCTGATTGGCTGCGAATCCATAAGTAGATTTTTGGGTGAAAATGAGTTCCTTCTGGCCCAGTTTATTGCGAGGGAGTAACTTAGATAATGTCCGGATTTCGCTGGCATTGGTTTAGCGATGCTGGTTGATGGGTTCCTAGGCGATGTAATTTTCGGAATTCGTGTACAATGTGTATAAGTATACTAAGGTGTTCATTTTGGGGGATTTGGGGTAAGGTACTGGGAATGGGGACTGCAATTGCAGATGTTCAAGCTTTCTGATGTATCTGTGATTTCGGACTACAGTAATAAAAGTGTTTAAAATCACTAAAACATTTTTATTTCAATCGCCAAATTGCTTTTCATTCTTGCCCCATGTTGGATAACGTGTTTCGTCATTGTTAATTTTCGTTTTTAAATATTAGATGCAAAAATATGTCCTTACGTCAACTCTTCATTATAACAACGTTTAGATCATCACTTTGCCCCAATTAGAATGGATGTTTCTCTCCTTGAAGAAGATCCCTGCGTTGATAAGCTTCTAGGACTGACCGTAATTCCAGACTTAAAATTGAAAAGTTACATAAAATATGTTGCTAAGATCGCTGGAAAAATGATTGGATCATTCTACCGCCTCAAAAAGTATCTCACTCCTGATACAATCATCTACCTGCAGAGTCAAATACGTCCTAAGATGGAGTACTGTTGCCACAACTGGGGAATGCCGCCCAGAGCACTTTTTTCTGCCATTGACAGAGTACAACATCGACTTCGAAATCTAGTGAGGGATGTCCTGTTCTCTTCCCTACAGTCACTTTCTCATATAAGAGAGGTTGCTAGTATTTCTCTTCTCTGTCGTTATTTTCATGGTAAGTGCTTCACTGAGCTCCAATCTATGGCCCGTCATGTAAAAAATCTACAAAGAAACTCGTCTAACTATAACCACTGTAAATAATTGACATTTCTTCCTTTGTGTACCTAAAACTAAAGGGAACTTCCATGAGCAAAGTTTCTTTCCAAGAACTACCCGTCTGTGGAACATAATATCACGGGGCTGTTTCCCAGCTGACTACAGCATGATCGTTTTCAAGTCCAATGTTAACAAATTCTTGTTGAGCCGTCTTCTTAAATAATCAAATTCTTTCCAGTTCCAACCATCGTCTCCAATCCTCAAGGTGTTGTCCTACCATCAACCTGACAAACTCATTAACCCTTATCCTCAAGTAGCCATTTGGGCCATTATAGGCGGTGAGACGTCAGTAAATAAAAATAATGAGACACATTGAAACTAGACGCGCCTGAAAATTAACAGTAAACTGAAATTAAATACGGCATTTTATTATTGTAGCGTGTAACAAAATATGTCGGGAAACAGACAGTTTCGGAAAAAACACGAATGAAGACTCGACTTAAAATCATTTAAAAATAAAAACAAGTCGAAGTTAGTTGAGGAATTCGTAAAACGCAATTTCTTTGTCTTTGTGTTGAATTTCATTTTGTATGACGTAAGGCAACGGGCAAAGTACAATGATAATCTGTTAATTGAATAGTTCTGCAACTTCCTACTTCTATGTTTCCCCCCTAGCTCTTAATTTATAGTCTCATACTCCCTCTCATTCTATCTCTCTCTTTCTCTTTATTACAAGTCCAAGCTAGTAACGTCCTGGTCCTTCTTCTCACCTTTTCTATATGAACGAATCTCAGCATCATTTTATCCCATAGACAATTGCGTTTGGGTACAGGGGGAGTGATATAGAATGAAATTGACACTTACCGGAATAAGAGCTTTATAATAGATCATCCACTCATAGACTAGCAGCCAATTAAAACCCAGAAAATGGTTAATTCAACTTTTAAAAAACTTTCGAAATTGAAAATGGAGAAACGGTAACATACGTTTGGCGCAATGTTTGTTTTAAAAACACAAACAGAAAAACAGACTAACACAGAGAGAGAGAGAGAGAGAGAGGAGATATGCAAGAGAGAGTTGCATGAGAGACTAAAAATTAAGAACAAGGGGGAAACATAGAGTTGGAAAGTGATAGACAGAAATTTAGAAAGAGTTGGGCTATTTAGTCAGTTAATTGCAAATTATGGCTATGTAGACAAATTTAAATGCAAGTTTTTGTAAAACGTTATACAATCCTAAACCTGTGGCATATTATTTTGAATGGTTAATAGAACTTCAATAAAATAGGAGAACACATTTATTGTTGAGTTGAATCGGACATTTGTTTTCACAAACTTGTGCTACTAAAATCCCCAAATTAACCTATTTTTGTCTGTATCACATCGACTTTTTATTTTTAGCTGCAGGATAGCCCTCACTTTGTCTCGATAAATATAATGATACCCCATCTAACAAATATGTGCTTATTTTATAGAAATTTAAAAAAATACAATAGAAACAAATAATACATAGATTTCTTTCAAATTTATTTTGTCTATACTAAGTATATTGTTACTCTAAGTCAAATTGTCTATGCAAATGATATTGTAAAGTCAAACTAGTTTTGAACTATGGGATGAGGTTTTGATCGTTTTGAATTATAGAATCAATTAGGGTTTAATGGCAGCAACCGATTCGTACTTTCGTTTATTAGTTTAAGAGTTTTCCACTTGAAAAAAAAAAACAACAACAATAACAACAACAACAAGGCGACAAGTTGTACAAAATGAATTGTTTTCCATTATAATTACAGTAATTGTAGGCTGCAATAGAAAGTTTATCTGACTCCAGCAGTTAATCAACAGACGACATCGTAGTTTCAAATGAAAATACTTTTTATTGGTCATTATGAAAGGTGGCATGCGACTCAGGTAAATGTTGGCGATTTGAGAAAACCAACGAAATACGCCCGCTGGCTCCAACTCTGGCTAGGGGAAGAAGTCTCGTAGTTGCTGTAAGAAGAAGTCCGACAATTAGTGTTCCCACGCCAGAGCTTCAGGTTGGCTGTGGGGGAGCATCACATCAAAGGAAAGTAGTACACAGTACAATTAGAATATATGACTGCTACAATTTTCTGTCGTTTATTTCACATTCAGGACAACTGAACAATCTGCAGTGTTTTGCGTGTACCTTACTCGATCTATCGAACCGCGTATCACATTGTGTTGTTTTTCCAGAGTTTATATAACACTCGTCTACGTCATACCACGTCAAATCTTTTGTTTTCAATTTCCGAAAGGATATTTAAAATTTATTGTTTGAGTCCATTCAAGGTTTACATTTTTCAATTTATTTATGAAATTTGTCACTGCATATTTTTGCCCCACTTTCCCCCAGATTCCAATTGTCCCATTGTTCATTCGGGTTGTCCAGTTAACGCTAGAAGTTGTAACTTAATTTTAGTCAGAACTTCTAATCGAATTCCGTTTCAACCATTCGATGAATCGTATTTATCATTATCCATTATTCACTTTATTGACATTAGGTCAAATAAATGTGATTTCCAGTTTCTTCCAATTGCGTTTAAAATAATCATTTCGAAGTTGTTGTTGTTGTTATTATTATTATTATTATTATTATTATTATTATTATTATTATTATTTGTACTCACTAAGAATTCTAACACAATTCATCGTAAGTGGTTGCTAACTGATAATACTCGGTGGTGTTCACTGGAGTCTGAGTGACAACAAGTCTCACCAGATTTCCAGTACTCTCCACCTTTTTATCGATAACCATTGCAAATGACTTTGCGGTATCGCAACAGCCGCTAAGCATTGATTTCTCGCTGGTAACGACCATTGGTCTTCTCTAGGATTTAGGCGATAATAATCTTCCCTAAAGTCCTAGTATTCTCTGCACTCTTCCAGTGGAGGTCTGGTGAGTGCTTCCCCTCCTCGGTCTTCCAATCCTCCTTGACCCTTCACGACAATTTTGTGTGGTATCAGCCGAGGCTTGTGTCATCACTTTATTTATTTATAGGAGGAGGGGCAGCTTATAAAAATTCCTTGCAATTTCTGTTTCTTTCAGTTCATGTGGTGGTTTTTTCCTGTCGTTTTGTTTTCTTCCTATTGTAACTTCCATGTGACTGGTTACCGTTCGTAGCTTAATCGTCGAATGTAGTTGATTTCCGCATTCGACGATTTTGCTTCGAACGTGTGTGTCGTGTTCTATACAAAACCCCTGTTGATGTCCTCTCGAAAAGACGTTCTACTCCCCATTATCACAAAAATAATTTGATTTATTATTTACAATGCAGCTGAAGTGTCGACTACTTTGGTAGGACAACATTGTGATTGGGCAACATAGTACAGCAACAAATCACTAGTAAAATTAGGAATGGAACCTTCCGTTCAATGGACGTTCTAAAAATACATACGACCATTTGATTAACCACCGTCGTGCGCAACGAAGTTCAGCATTGACTCATTTACTATCTTGAGTCGTGCTCACTCCATTTTCCACCTTCAAATCTTGGAGACTATCCACGTATCTCTCAAACGGCCCTCCGTCTGTAAACAGAAGGAGTGTCTATTGAGCTTCAGTGTGATTAGTCTCTAAGACACACACACATCCAATTGTAAATAACATAACGCCCTCTTTGTGTTAAATATATACTTTCATTTTTTTTCTAAATTCTCACCTTTTAAAATCCCACCATACAGCTCTCGTAAAGTGTGGGCGAAACCGGTCGGCTGACACATTTTTTCTCATATCTTTAAATCATGAAAGATAAAACGTCTTCCTTTCGTAATTGCCCATATAAAATTCTGTACCCTAAAGAAAACGATGATATATATATATATATATATATATATATATATATATATATATATATATATATATATATATATATATATATATATATATGAGAGAGAGAGAGAGAAAGAGAGAAGATTGTTAGTAAATATATCATTATTTTTAAAGCCAAAAGAAGAACTACTCGAGTAAGCTTCGTAATTCTGTTCTAAGCTGGGTTGTATGTTTCCCATGTAAAGAACATATAATACAGCGCATAATTAAATACAAGTTTAGAGAATGCAGGCGTTAATTAACATATCAATCCCCGTACATACTCCCCCGAAAATGCCATTTAAATAGCACTTTTAAAAACATATGTCATATACTTATCGACGTATATATTCATTGTTTTTGTTTGTTCAGTATGTTCAGTGAATTACGTCATGTACAAAGGCGTTATTTAAACTTATAGTAATAGATAACTACTTAAATCAACAGTTAATTTACAAATTAGATATCTTGCTGTAATGGAAATTTGGTGTCTGTGTTGCATACGCGTGTCATCTGAGGCGTGTATAACTCGTTATACACACTGTTACTGGTACCCCGCGTGTCGTCCTCATTGTCTCGGAGCAATTCACAGAAAACATAAAGCATGGAGGGTGTATTAATAGTACAAATATCAGAGAGAGAGAGAGAGAGAGAGAGAGAGAGAGAGAGAGAGAGAGAGAGAGAGGGGATTTTATCTCCATTTATGCAAGGCTTACATGGTTTTACTGTCCCCCCCATTGGGGTATTGAGGCGAGCGCTTTTTTGTGGCCGCTCACTGGGACGGCTGACAGGAAACCGAGGTCAGAATTCATTTTTTCGTCAGATTCTTTTACTTACTCGCTTAGGTCATCCTTATGGCCCCGGATCCGTCAATCATTCCTCTAGCCCTAGCGCTCATTCTGTCTACCCGAATGAGGATTTTCATTATCTAATATCTGTAACTGAAATTATGACGCATTTAAGAAATATAACTTTTTAAAGTCATAATAATGAATATCCTTATTTAAAAAAAACAACTTATTTTCACCCCAAATCAGACATATTTTGGTTGGGACGTAAGGGTCTACTGTGATAGGGGCCAGATTTATAGGAGCAACATAAGTAGGGAGTTCGGCAGTGGTTTTCTGCTAGTCGTGTGGGCCGGAGATATTTACGCTGAGGAGGTAAAAGTATAGTAAGTTCATTGGAGCACATTTAATTTAATCTCAATTCACACGTTATTATCATACGAGTCTTTTTAGAACGTCAATGTCTGTTTGTGACTCGAATTACGTCATATTTTTTTACATTTTGTTTTCATAATAAATAGCCTTATTTCATTTCAATTTACTGTGCATCTTCATACCGTTTACCCTTGCAAACCTATCATTGAATCATAAAATAATTATACCTTATCCGTTCGTATCGATTGAGAATGTACGCTGTATCCTGATAATGAAATAATTCTTCGATGGACAAGGCGTGAAGCCGCTTAGACCAATTGACAGTCACACGCAAGCATGATAAGAACTTCTAGTAGTTTCTGGTCTCAGACACGGTATTACAGTTTCCCGAGTATATTTGGGCATGGCTTTCGCCCCAGCTCACCCTACCCCAGAATACATGTCTTCCAGCTCTTTTCCCCATTATTTTTTCTCCAGGTCCTATTTCCCAAATCCTGTTAACTATTCACCTATTGACACAAGACTGGGTATGACACAAACCTTTGTATGACACAAGACTAGGTATGACACAAAACTTGGTATTTCACAAAACTAGGTATGACACAAGACTGAGTATGACGCAAACCTAGGTATGACACAAAACTAGGTATAACACAATATTACGTATGACACAAAACTGAACCCGATGGTAAGATCCAAATTTAGCACTTTTGGGAAATGTAGAGTAATCATTTATTGGAATTTTTTACTTGAGGGTGGCAACTTATTATATCAAGCGAGATAACTTATCTTACCCTGTTTTTAACAATTGATTATAACTAAGATTTTTTCAACAATTGTGTTTTTATTTACAAAAACAGGAAAGAGTTTTTAGATTTGTTTAAAAATGGGAATGGATAATATTAATGAACAATAAAAATGTTGTTGAAAAAAATCTTTGTTAAAATCAATTGTTGAAAAAATTTCTAAAAATATGTTAAGATATGGATATGACAAGTTGTCACCCTAAAGTAAAAAAGGGCCGATTTATTTGCTATTTCTCTCAGGTTCATTCGTGTCAGGGCCTTTAGGTTACAAAATGATGACGCCATCCACTCAAACAGACAGTGATTTCACGAGAGTAGCGACGAGGTCTTTTATATTTACGAGATTTGGGGACTCCTTTCATATGTCTTGCCCCCCTCTTCCAAAAGAGTTCAACCTTTTCCTTTAACTATGGGTCAAATAGCAACTTGTGTTCAATTAAACTTATATAATTGCTTGTTTATATGACAAGCAGTTGCTAAAATTCTGTTTGGCGCTTCATACCAGACGAAGATACGTCCTTGATAATCAGTCCGTCGGGCTGTCAGGTTGAGGTATTGTTTTGATCCGCCCTAGGAGGTACACCCTCTCAGGCTGTACCGTTTAGTTTAGCATTAACTGCCTGAGGTGCCCTTACCGCATAATGCCGACGAGGCTGCTTAGGAACTGTTTTGCACAGCCATATTGCACAACCTCTTTTGCGCTGGCTTTTTATCCCCATCTCCCTGCAGGTAGAATGGGGGTTAAATACAGCAGTTGTAACTCGTTATCAGCGAATGGTTACTTCCACTTAAACTGTCATGTTAAAAGTATTAGCGAATCCAAGATGGTTGATAAACAAGTTAAATATTTTATCGTGTGTTCGTGCTATTACCTATCTGACCAAGTCCAAACGATTTCATGGTGGCAGCGGTGGAATGACTTGCATTATAACGACCCATGAAAAAAAAGTGAATAAAAAAGCATCACAAAAATGAGTAAAAACACGATATATACATGAAAAACCTTTCCCTAAAAAAATAAATATTAGATAAAGTAATTAAATTTAATTAAAAAAGATGGGGTTGCTGTAAAACAAACAAAATATCATTTTTTTGAATTGCCAGAGAAACCTGTTATCTTGCTAACGTCTCATCTCTCATCTGTCTCATTGTCTGGATGACCGTTGCGGCCCCAAAGATGACTTGGCAAACAGCTTTTTCCTGCCTTTCAAATTTTCTGCTCTCGTGCGTGCGTTACTTAGCGCCAGCCTTGTCCGTTCTCGGATATTGTCTTCCCACCTCTTTCTTTGTCTGTCTCTCATTCTCCCTCCCTATAAGTTCCTTGCAGGATTGTCTTTGCGAGACCTGATTATTGTATGACATGAGCGTACTATTTAATTTTTCTCTTTTTCACAGTGTGGACCTATCGAAATGTAAAAAAACGTATAACGTTGTTTGTGTGGACATGTCTCAAAACGTAACAAAAACGTAACTTTATATTTATTATAATATATCAACTTTATTTACATCTTGTTGCACAAACAAAAGTAATGAGTTAAGAAAAAAAAGAGTTAAGAAATGTTGAAAGGTCTATACGAAGACAATGCTGTTATGTCCGTACGTACGTGGACTTGTGAGTTCGTGAGATTGACAAGCTGAGAAGTTCATAATTGTGACGTGTGTTGCTTACCGAGATGCTGGTAACCAGGCGCTACAGCCCGAGTTCGTTTACGCGCCAAGAATATGTGCGGCAGCTCATAACACTGTGTTGTGGATGACATAGATTCATGTGGCAAGTTAGGGATCTCACTGGCTCTGACTGTGTGTGTGCATTCGCTTTAACAGATAACATGAATAGGTGTTCGGCTCCAGGAGGTGATTGTTTCGATTGGTTGAAATCTGATACAGGCAAACAATCGAGATTGAATATTTCGATCCAATCAGCACCAAACATTTCAATCAAGTAACCATCGTATGTTTCAGAGATTGTTTCTCCGGTGCTGTTGCTGTTGCTGATGACGGAACAGACATTCAACAGGTCTACTGTAACTGCGTGGACATTCTATCTCATACTTATCGAGAATCTATTTCTCAGCACTTAATCTGATAGGGTAGGGACTGCCTTGATCCCTCTTTGTCGGGTAAGGTATGGTCCATCTCGGCCCTAGAAGGTACCACCTGGAGAAGGTGTACCTCCTAGGACATAGGAATGGCAAACGTTTCTATGTTTGAGAATGGGTTTGTTTATTGCCGATTGATTGAGATGCCCCTACTGGGGAATGCCGACGGATCTGTTCTCAGCTATTTTTGTACTTAGCCAGAGTGCCCACCCCTCCTTTCCTCGAGACGTGAGACCGCCTATCTCCCTCTTCTGGTATTATGCCACATCTTGCATTAGCGGTAAGCAAGCAAATCTTAAGCACAAGACAAACACGGTACCGTGAAAGAGGTTTCGAAAATGTTTGTGTTGATTTCTCAAGTTGCGTCTCATGATAACTGATCGTTGAATAGATAGACACATGCGAAAGCTAAAAGGGTAAAAGCTTGAAGTGAACAAGATTCGTGTCCATCCGAATGCAAAAGTGGAAATAAATCTAAATGAAAATAACTTGTGCAGTTCTCATGTAGAAGTGCTGACAGCATTTAGATGGTTTAACCTGAACCCTACCATCATATACTCAACTCTTGCGAGACAGTAGACATTAGCTGTTATTCTTACAGACCGTGTAAATATTTTGGGCCTTCATGATGTCTTATCTTTTTCAATATCTCTTTATATATATATATATATATATATATATATATATATATATATATATATATATATATATATATAAGGATGAAAAGGAATTAGAAAAGCAAAAGTCAAATCGTATTTCTATTCAGTTGCTCAGAGCAAGGTATATTCCGCAAAAAGGCAATTTATTCAAGTTAAATTTTTCCTTAAGCCAGGCTTTTCAAAGATCAAAATCTTATCATCAGAGGAAGTCGTAGGTATAAATAAGTTGGCAAAGGTCAAGATTTAAAATTTGAAAAAGTAACATAAAAATTGTAGGGAAAAAATACAAGGCAAAACTCTGCCCGAATGCAAGCAAATGTCCGATTGCAAAAAAATTCCGGTGTCAAAAAGTCCAGCGGAGAAAGTGAAATGTAGATAGGTAGGTCGTTATATATATATATATATATATATATATATATATATATATATATATATATATATATATATATATATATATATATATAAAGTGAAATATTTCGAAAATCAGCAATCGTGCAATTTAAATGAAAACTTCATTTATTTAATTTTTTTTTCAAACTTTCGTTGTAGAACAACTTTGTCAGGCGAGACTGTCTTATAGTTTTTTTCTTCTTTTCTTCCTCCTCATTTTGATAGTATAAACCCCGAGGGGTCGAATCACGATACGAGCAGAAAGAGACGTCAAGTTCTTAAGACGTTAGGATAAATGTAGTCCTGGCGATGTTATGCGCAGATTGGCGCTTATTTTAAGTAAGGAAATTGACAACATCTTTGAAGCACGGATTAGAATGTATTAAAGTGAAATATTTTGAAAATCAACAATCGTGCAATTTAAATGAAAAATTAATTTATTTAATTTTTTTTGAAAGCTTTCGTTGTAGAACAACTTTGTCAGGCGAGACTGTCTTATAGCTTTTTCTTCTTTTCTTCCTCCTCATTTTGATAGTATTAACCCCGAGGGGTCGAATCACGATATGAGCAGAAAAAGAAGTCAAGTTCTTAAGACATATATATATATATATATATATATATATATATATATATATATATATATATATATATATATATATATATATATATAAATGAATAAATGCGAAAGTTGTTTTCATTTATTATAACTATATTACCATAAAGCGGTTCGCTGTAATTTAAAACAATAATGCAACACGATCTTTTGAAATACTGTATATATAGTAAAGACCCAAACAGCTATTTGTATGCCTAATTTTAATACCTATTTTTTAAAATTATTATTATATCATAATAAATTAGTGTTTGGTGTTATTCATTGCTAATTTTCTTGGCCTATTTCCTATATATATGCAATAATTTCGTCGATATTAAAATTAATTAAAGTGATTAAATAAATGAGGATAAATAACCAAAACCTATCTTAAAATATTATGTTCATTAGTTTGTAAGAGTGGTAATTTAGATGAAAACTATTAGTTTTTAAAAAATTACAATAGATTTTTATTAAAGATATGTAATGTAAGTTATACATTTAGAAATAATACTTAGAGCTTGATTAATAGCTGCTAGATGGCGGGTAGTTATCTGCTTTATATATATATATATATATATATATATATATATATATATATATATATATATATATATATACATATATATAATGTATATATATATATATATATATAATGTATATATATATATAATGTATATATATATATATAATGTATATATATATATAATGTATATATATATGTATGTATATATATATGTATATATATATAATGTATATATATATATAATGTATATATATATAATGTATATATATGTATATATATATATAATGTATATATATATATGTATATATATATAATGTATATATATATGTATATATATATAATGTATATATATATGTATATATATATAATGTATATATATATGTATATGTATATATATAATGTATATATATATGTATATATATATATAATGTATATATGATGTATATATATATATATATATATATATATATATATATATATAATGTATATATAATGTATATATATAATGTATATAATATATATATAATGTATATATATGTATATATATATAATGTATATATATATGTATATATATGTATATATATATAATATAAATTTATTTGCGTTAAAACAAAAGTTTATTTTGTAGCTCAATAGTGTATGACTTGAGCTCTTAATTTAACATGATGTAAACCCTAGTTATGCAAAGAAAAAATCAATATTTTTCTATCGAAAACACTTTTATTTACAAGCAATTGTTTCTGTCTCTTTCAAGAACATATATTTTCACGATATGCAAGATATCACAGTGTATAAAAATCATCTATTAGGCTGAAAAAATAAAATGCATCCAACATTCATTTAACTTATTTTCTTTTCACTCACAATTTTTCTAAATTAAAAATAGTATAATAATAATAAACCTTGAATAATACTAATAAAAATTGAATAATAGTGATATTAACTTTATTATTCTTATTATTCAATTTTTATAAGCCCATAATAAATTTGATTCTAAAATCAGAATTCGTATTTTACCATACATAAAAATACTATTCTCTTCCCGACGTATACATTACGTGTGTGTGTGGATGCATATATGACGAAAAAATGATGTGTTTTTCTACGTGTTATTCTATTTGACAAAGACATATTTCACCAGACAAGATCGTATTTCCCCTCTTTTCCATAACATGCACCAGCTAAAATATATATTCCTTCCTTCTCTATTCACAATATGTCACCATGCTAACGGCGAGTGGCTGAAACACTTTAGAATTTGAAAATCCCAAATAAAAAACGTTTGGCGTCTGATTATAGACAAGTTTACGGTTTGCATGTTTAAAGACGATAATTTGAATTTAATCATGTGAATTTTACAGATTGAAACTTTGCATCATTCTTCAAGAGATCGAGCTTATCAAAGCTGCGGTTGAAACATGTGTAGATGTGTAACCTAATGTTTGTATGAATAACATTTTTATTGTGTTTCTTAATTTTTGAGATGAGAATTGATAATTTGTATACTTTGGATTATTCAGACTACTGTTCTCATCTTGAGTGTTATTCTCACAACGTTTCGGCCGCTGTAATCTCCGACCTTCTTCATGTGTATCTTTTCGAACTCGGAAATATTTCTGTCGAACTCGGGAATCTTGAACGGAACCCTTTATTTAATCGACGGGGGTAGCATGTTCTCGTTCCGTCAACCATGACTGGGAGAAGTATTCAGTAATTCGTAATTTTTCGCCCGCAACGAGTATTGAACCTTCAACCTTTAGATGACTATCATTTAGAACTGAATTATGCTTTGCACTTTATCCACTGCGCCAATAACATTTTGGGAGTCTTAAACCTGTTCTTGTTTCTGTTTCTTTTAGAAGGTTCCGTTCGAAATTCCAAATCATACAAAACTTATATATATATATATATATATATATATATATATATATATATATATATATATATTAAAATAAACATAGTTTGAGAGCCCGATATTTGTTTCAAAGCCATGCCAGCTTCTTATCAAGGGCAATACTATATATATATATATATATATATATATATATATATATATATATATATATTAGAATTTTAGATATTTTAGATTTTTTGTTGGATGACTTCGTCTTAGCGAGTGTAAAATCCTACTTGGATGACATCGGCCTAGGTTCTTAGTAGTTCGATGTTGAGAAGAGTAGGTACATTCCACGGTCGACCTTCGTGGTAGTTTGCTTAGTCTGTATTAGTCAATATACTTTCTTGTGTTGTGGTGGCCCAGGTGGCAGAGTACTCACCGCATGCAAGTGACTCGGGTTTCGAATCCTGAGTTCGGATATGTTCTACTAATGAGCCTAAAGAAGAGCGAAATTCGAGTCTATGACTACCGGTCTGTGGCTTTCATGGTTAGTGTGGACTACGGCGTTGTATATATATATATATATATATATATATACTAGCTTCACTTGCACGACGTAGTGTAGCGTTATACTTTCAAGAAAAAGGGGTGAAGGATTAGCACGACTAAACCAAAATGGAGTTTTGTTGAATTTCGTATATACTGTTGTTGTTGCTGCTGTTGTTGAGGAGGAGGAAGAAAACAAGGATGAGGAGGAGGATAAGCGAATCGGACCTGCACAGAGTCCATGAAGATTGCCTGAATTGCATAAAGTCGTCTTCGTTGGTCATAGTTATTCATTAGACCTGCAAGTTCGGAGGTTCACCACCGAAAGCGAGAGCAGCAAAGACCAGCAAAGACCAGCGGTGCATAAAAAAATGTCGGGAAGGTCTGACCCAGCACACACAAAGGAATGGCGGTTGCACATGCACAGAAGCAACGTTATTATCCTCACTCAATGAATTTGCGGTTTTGAGCCTGACACGTCCTCACTGACCACACGCAAGAGCAGAGACGACCAGAAGACGGCGGATCCTGATGTAATTTTGTGAAATTATTCTTTGTGATTGGTTTTATATCTAAGTAGTGTTTACTGTAGAAAACTAACTAATCAGATTCATTCTAACAATTTTTTGTTTGAGATGGGAATTGGTGCTCCCCACTTTAAAGTGGGTCAAATTACACACACACACACACACACACACACACACACACATATATATATATATATATATATATATATATATATATATATATATATATATATATATATATATATATATATAATCGGTGTACACCCTCCGTCAAAAATGATAGAAAAAAATATGCTGCCCAGTATTAATACATACAAAATACCGTCTCAATCGGTGAAGTTAGTATAGGAAAAATAAAAATAGAAGAAAATTGCTATAGAATAAACAGTATCAATTGGTATAGAAGGAAAGAATAAAGAAATGTGTCATTATGGAAATAGAGTGAATGATTTCTTTCTGAATTCATTTCAGACGCATGGGGTTCGTTGACTTGCTATTTACTTTCTCCTTTCCTCTAAAAATGTTTTCATACGGCAGCTTTTGTCTCGCTAACTTCTGCTTGACGCGATGGATATTTATATAGATATAAATAAATACATACTTGTTTTTATTATATTATTGAGGATATATATATATATATATATATATATATATATATATATATATATATATATATATATATATATATATATATATAAATGAATAAATGGGAAAATTTATTTTCATTGATTACACTAATATTACAATAAAACGGCTCATTGCTATTTAAAAAAATAATCCGACATAGTCTTTTTAAGTACTGTATATATAGTAGAGATCAAAGACTTGAACACAGTTATTTGCATGCTCAATTTGCTAACTATTTTTAAACAGTTTATAATAAATTAATGTTTGGTGTTAGTCATTTGTAATTGTATTGCCCTATTTTACTATATATATATGCGATAGTTTTGTCGAAATTAACAGTAATTAATTAAAGGGACTTAATCAAAAAGGCATAAATTACCAAAACCTATCTTAAAATATCTTGTCTGTTAATTTCCAAAAAAGTTAATTCAAATTTAAACTATTTGTTTTAAAAAATACAATAAATTTATATTAAAGATATGTAATGTAACTTATACATGTAAAAAGAATGGTTAGAGCTAGATTAGTAGACGCTGTATAGCGGGTAGTTTATGTATATAATTTAAATTCACATAAAATATTATTAATTAATTTAATAATTCTTCCAAATTTTATCAACATTCTTAAAAAATCATATATTTTTTTCTAACAATTCTGAAAAACTACATTTTCTCTTAATTATAAATTACAGATATTTTAAAAAGGCTACTTCAGTGATTTTTTTCATCAAATAAAAAAAATACTAATTCTAGTATTTTTTTTTAACATTAAAATTGTTCACTTGATTTTGCTTATTTGTACTTTTATTTCAAAAGCAGACAAATGACATTTTAGTTATATCGTAATGTAGGTTAATGTGAACCGTCCTGTTGTTTTTTTGTTATTGGTTTAATTCGATAGAAAAATTCACTGAAGAAGCCTTTTGAAAACATTTTGAAAACATTTTTCAAGAGAAAATGCATGTTTTGAAAATAGATATAAAAATTGTGCGAATTAAAAAGATTTTTTTATATAAATTCAGAATATTTATTAAATTATATATATTATATATATATATATATATATATTTGTATATGTGTATGTATATATATATATATATATATATATATATATATATTTGTATATGTGTATGTATATATATATATATATATATATATATATTACTATTTCATGTATCCACATACAATTTTATAAGGAGATATGATATAATAATTTTAGCCTGAAGATTCCCCCCGAGGATGAAACGCGGGTGCCTCTGTATAGCTTAATTGCCATAAATATATTTTCATAGCTTACTATAGATATATACATACATGTATATATATATATATATATATATATATATATATATATATATATATATATATATATATATATATATAATCATACCACTACATTCGAAATATATAAGATGAGTAATGACTCATAAATAATTTCTGACAGGGGTAATTAATAGTTCATGAGCTTATTTGTTCACGCGCACGCGTACGTGTGTGCATACGTGTTGTGGAAACAGACGCTTATATCCATAAACTAAACACCCATTAATGAATTATGTATATTAATAGCGATGTTACGATACATCTGCAACTTCACCGCCCCTAGTATCCGGCAGGTGTTGGAATAGAATTACCTTCACTAACTGATTATATCACCTGTCATTTCCCGTCAAAAGTGAAATATTGATAGCTCCTACCTTAAACAATAGGTTTTGATGTTTAATTACGCCACCGCCACCACCATTTCCTCTTTACGACGGACCTAAAATGTTCCAGTTTTACATGATCCAGCTAGCTTCCGGTAGTGAAATGACTTCGTGACAATAGCTTCCGGTCACAAATGTTTATATGCATTTTGCTTTGTTACGGCGAAATCTCCCTTTAATATGACGGAATAGACGAATGCATGCGCACAGAATTCTCATGAGTACTTATGAGTACTGGCACCTTTTTGAAGAGTATAAATAAAAACCGTGTATATAAGACACAAACAATATATATATATATATATATATATATATATATATATATATATATATATATATATATATATATATATATATATATATATAAACTTTGAAAAACATACAAAAAAATTTCCTTTGGAGACCACGTTTTAAAATGCGAATATTTTTATTAAACATCATTTTAATTTTTTTCTTGACATTTTTTTTTATTAAATTCGGACTAAAATACATCCATCTTAAGAGAAAAAAGAGTTTGAATCAAATCCAAGGTTATACTTTTATTTTTTCGGTGGTAGTGGTGTCTTTATTTCGATGTTGATAAAGTAGCGATCACGTGTTGCAGAGCGGTGTACGATGAACAACACTCTTTATATATAAATTTTTTGAAAGTGTGTGGTCGCTTATATAATAATAAAATTTAGAAAAGTTCTCAGAAGAATCTTTGAAAAAATTTAAAACTTTTTTCAGAGTTTTAAATTCTTTCAAAGATACTTCTTAGAAATTTTGCCAAATTGTATTATATATATATATATATATATATATATATATATATATATATATATATTAATTAAATTACTTATAAATTAATTTTTGTATACCGATTTTTTAAATGAATTTATTAATTAATTTAAAAAAATCTGTATACAAAACTTAATTTATAAATTAATTAATAAAAAAATCTATGTCTACAAAATCGAGCGAATTAAAAATGCGATCCTCTGCATATTCTTAAAAAATAAACTAACCGCCCAGGGTAGCAACAAATAATAAAAACGCACCGGAAAACACCGGTGGACTATCGCCAGAAAAAACAATAACAAAATATCATCGTATATATATATATATATATATATATATTATTGAGCTGCTTTTTGTTGATGCTATTATTTACGCGGATAATATTAATAGAAGGAATTATTTAGTCCGTGTTGATGGGAATAAGTAAAGAATAGCACAAAGCGATAAATGAGATTTGTACAGGATTCGAACCTCTGCCACAGAAGAGGGACTGCCTAATATGGGCGTCGTCTTGGACCACTTGACTAACGAGAAAGTCGAAATTGCACAAATAAGTCATCACTCAAGTTTTGAGGAAAATCTTTGCTTACGATTTTACTAACATGGTAACCATATCCCATTGCTGCATCAGTTCTTTTCGTTATTTGACGACATCTTTTATACTAACAAAGATAGAAGATACGTATTATTTACTTAAATATCAGGTCGTAAAAACAGCCCCAAGTGAATAAAGAGAAGTAGAATAACAATCATATAAATGATATTAGAACATATTCAAATAACTATATTAATTAAAAGTTCAAAGGGAGAAGAAAGGAAGAAAAAGATTGTTTCTAATTACGAAAAACATATGGTGTTACTGAGTTGAAATGTAATTAAAAATTGTAATAAAAAAAAAACAAGGAGAGCAACCCGCAATTTATTATTAAGAGTTACCCCCTATAAAGTCTAATATATATATATGTGCGTGTCCCCTATAGAAAGTAAGTTTAGAGAATCTACATAAAAACTAGAAGTTTAATCATATGTAAAATGTTCTGGAAAAACAATAGAAGTGGTCCCGAATCTCTAAGTGCCCTCCTAAAGAGCTATGGGTGTGTAACCTCTCTTAAAAACTTCAAATATATCATATTTTGATTAGATTAATGCGGTATGTATAAAATTCACCGGGGAAGATAATGGAAGTGGTCTCGAATCTCTAAGTGCGGCTCAGTATGTCGAATCTCTACGTGCCCTTCTAAAAGAGTCCATGGAGAAGAACACTCTTCAAACTTCAAAGATGTATATCAGATTTTAATCAAATTTAAACTATATGTAAAAGACATTAATTCAGATAATTTTCCAAAATATCAGCTTCTTCCGACTATATTAGGAGGCGAAACTCGGAAAGCAGTAAAGGTAATATTGTGTTTTTAGCATAGTAAAAAAAACACATGATAGTGTTCCTCACTAAATACCCACATTGTCGGATCTTCCTGCTAGTATATATATATATATGTATATATATATATATATATATATATATATATATATATATATATATATATATATATATATATATATATATATATATATATAAACAAAAAGTAGTGTAATGGATTCGTCTACACACTTTAAAATGCAGCAACATTTTTGTAAGTAACGGATAAATTTTAATTAGACAGACGAACAAGACAGGTGAGGAGGACTTTTTCTTTTTTTTTAACAACTAATATAAATTAGCAAAACATTTATACGGAACAAAACTTAGGTTTAGTATACGGAACGTTTATGTTTTTGTCTTTTAAGGGAAGTGGGGTCTAATCAACTCTGCTGGGAAACCATGAAATTAAATACTGTCTTGTTTTTAAATTCCTGAAACAGTTTTTCATGGTAAACAACTGATGATCCCTTAAATAATGTTAGAAGCAAACTAATATAATAACTGTAAAAGTTAAATTGACTTACATGAGTGATTTTCCACTGAACGACTTGGGACTTAAGGTTTTTTTTTGTTTTTTTTTTAAAGTTTTTTTTAAAAAGTTTTTTTTTATATAGTTTTAATGGTTGAGAAACTTCCAAGACTATATATATATATATATATATATATATATATATATATATATATATATATATATATATATATATATATATAAGCTTTGAAAATATATTTATGGTAATTAAGCTACACAAGGCTCGCGCATTTCATACCCGGGGGGGGGGGGGAATCTTCAGGCTAAAATGCCTCTGTGTAGCTTAATTGTCATAAATGTATTTTCATAGCTTACTACCTAGCTCTACTTACGTATCGAGCACTGTTGAAGTAAATACTGAAAATTGATACATAAAAATTATATCTCCTTATAAAATTTTATGTGGATACATGAAATAGTAATATATATATATATATATATATATATATATATATATATATATATATATATATATATATATATATATATTAATTAATTCGTATTGGTAACGTGTTGTTTCAACGTGTGAGAATTTCTTCTCACACAGATGAGAGCTATGGAGGACCGAACGCAACCGTTAAAGACACACCTACCTTATTAGTTGAAACTCAGGTACTGTGATTGTCTGACAGGACGATACGTTCTACGTAAGTCGAAGCCTTTTAGCTTGGTAATCACGTAGTTGGAAGTCCTTTGAAAATTGAAGTTAATTACATTCAGGTGCCACGAGGTTATTGCATTGCTCGAATAGGTCAACTGAATGGAAAGATGCTTTTAAAGTTCATAGGAAAAATTCAATAATATATCCATTGAGTTGATACGAGGTTGACTCATCCCCCGCGAAATCCTAACTAATAAAAAGATGTTTTTAAAGTTCATAGGAAAAATTAAATATTAAATCCATTAAGTTGATACCAGGCTGACTCCCCCCCCCCCGTGAAATATCAACTGATGAAAAAAGATAGTTGTCTGGCACCGCACATGTTAAAAATAGGTGGCAAAATATATGCCTACGGTCAACCGCTAAAGGTCAACTCTTAAAGGTCACCTCCTCCTTTCGGTAAGGGGAGAAGGCGAGAAGATTTAACGGTGCGATTTCTAACACACTCTCAAAAGAGGAGCAAAAAAGTAATGGATAATCATTACTTTTTTTAAGTACCTATATATATATATATATATATATATATATATATATATATATATATATATATATATATATATATATATGAGAGAGAGAGAGAATAGATTCTTCTGGTATATAACGAACCTCATATTCACCTAGAGTAATACATTTAATTAATTTTCTTAAGTAGAATAGAATTTTTCAGACTAGAATCTTGATTTTTCAAAGAGTAATATAATAGTTATCATATAAGAACACCAGCTAATGAAATAATTTTATTTTATATAATTTCGCTATCATATCTAGCCTCTCTATGATAGAATTAGATAAAGAGACCCTTCGCTCTAAATTAATTCGGATCAGGAAGTTGATCAATATGAGATGATGTTTGTTCCGTGCAATCCGGACAATCTCAATCTCAATCTCCATTAGTTACTTTCTCGGAGACTCCCAAACAGTCAAAGTGGTACCATCTGTTACATTTATCGCAACATACCATCGGGGAAGAGCCGTCATTCCTAACGGAACATGCATGACAGAAAAAGGATCCACCTTCCTCCTCAAAATCAGACACTGCTTGAGTTGTAGAAGAAACACCCTTGATTTCCAGGGATATAAATGATTCAAGGAATGGATCTGTTCGCATTTATCTCTCAATATGCAGGCTGAACAACTCGTTCATCCTTTCCTCGACTGAGATGTAAAACCTTATCTAGGCTCCAAAAGAGTCTCATTGGCTTTGGAGTTTCCCCCAAGCCATTTCCCTAACGGATATCTTCTCTGGGCAATGACTTAACATATTTTCGTCATTTTCTCTGACGGATAGGAGATAATCTTTATGCCACAAGTTTTCTCTTAGTTTAAGAGATTAACAACTCAATCCTAATTGGAGGATGATTTCCTAGCAATAAACGCGGATTATAACCGGTTTGCAGGAAATGGTTCGAGGTAAGAATATCTAGTCTCCTATCAGAAGAAGTAATATAAGTAAGTGGTCTGTCATTTACAGTTGTTTCTAGATCTGTAAGTACTGCCAGGAAGTACAAATATTCCAATTTCTCTCTTCTTACGAGTTATTTTCAAGCACTGTTTAACTGTTTGAATCATACGTTTGCACGCACCCTCGTACCAGGCACAATAAAGATGGATGGTGACATGAGTTATAGAGGTAGATCTAAAATGTTGAGACAAATACCTCAGACAACACTACCCCAGAGGCCAAGAAAGTTTTAGCATTGTCTGAGTAAACAGCAAAAATGAACGAGTACTCATATCGGGCAGTAATTCTAAATGGACTGCTCGTAGACTCATACAAGTGAATAATCAATTATACATTTTGACATCCTCTCTATTTGCTTTCACCCAAAAATGTCCAGTAAAATTCACACCCGCTTGCTGGAAGCGGTGAATAGAATTAACTCTATAAACAGGCAATTAAGAGCCCGTCGGTGCCTCAAATGGTAGTGAATTTATTCTTTTAAATATTAGACAGTGCTGAATTACATATTTTACTGACGGTCTTTCTTGGGGTACCCAGAACCCCGTTAACCTCAACTGGGTCAAAATCAAATTCGTGCCGAGGTGGCAACAATTCAGATGTGCCTCCTCAATTATTAGTTCAGTCAGGTGATGATGCTTTCCCAAACGAATAGGATGTTTTACTTGATATGGATGAATACAGGAGCTCTGAATACGACCAGAAGTTCGAATTAAAGCTTCGTTGTCCATAAACAATCCAAGTCCAGCAACTCTTGGCGGAATGTTTTTCCCAGATGTTCTTTTCAGATATTGTAGTTGATCAGGGAATCCCTCCTTCTGCATCGCTGCCAAAAGAAGCCGTTTATTTTTACTAGTAGTATCAGTCTGACGGCGTTTAAGTGTGTCGATAAACAATAAGACCTTCTGCAAAACACTTTTGTCAGTGATGAACAATTGGATACCTCTATAGGCAAGGCATTCCCATCGGGTAAAGAATCATCAACAAACACACAGGAAACAATCTTTTATTAGTGTTGTTGAGACACATGAGTTGAGCAATCGGCTAACCAATGTTGGCCTGATTTACCCAATCAGTGCCGTAAACCCATAAATCATAAAACTGCTCGAATTTCGATGATAAAACACCTCTAGTAAGCAAATCCGCCGGATTCTCAATAGTAGCAACATAGAGATTGCAAGTTCATCATTTATCTCTTCCACCATTTTTTTAACGTCCTTAATACGATTCCCAACGAAAATATTCACTTTGGCTGCTTTCAAATATTGGGAATAACTTTAACGGCAAGATATGTAGCCATAAGTTCTAGTGTAGGTAGGGATTTCCCTTTGAAGGGGGCTACTTTTGCGTTTTAAACAATCAAAATGCATTCATCCCCTGCTTATTATACTGTGCAAAGCCGTAAGCCACATTAAAAGCATCACAAAAACATGGGAATTCAGTAAGAACGTATTCCCTCAAGGCCTTTCTAGGAAACTCCGACTCACTCAACATATTCAAATCATTGCCCAATGAATACCAATTACCATTAATTTTTTCTGTGATTTTCTGATCCCAGGATAAATTATTTCTTCAGAGTTCACTAATCAAAACTTTACCCTGAATAGCAACTGGGAGACATAAGGATAGAGGATCATAAACCTTAGAACACTGAGCCAATATACTGCAATTAGTGCTGATCATAGGATCAATCACCGTAGGTGCGAGGCCCACGGAATCCTTTTGTGGGAAATAACGGTATTCCACCACTTTCTCCGATAAAGGAAGAGGAAAAGAAGGCACTCCAATCCTCTATCATTTCACTCTGCAATCTCTGATTATTTGAATTTCAGGGTTGTAAGCGTACTGAATTGTAAATTGAATAGAGTGATTTGAGATTACTGCTGGTCTTGGCCATACTATCAACATAAAAGTTGTTGCAAAGCACATATGACGTTTTATCATAACTGTATTGTTCAGCATGGTACTTTAGTATAACACTCAAAATGAATGGGCTTGAAGATAATAGAGTTATATCTGAAAGTGCGCAAATGATCACCGACTTTCAAGAAAAAGCTAAAACGATTGTTATCTTCATCAGTCCTTAGACAGACTTGTAAAAATGCCTTCTTAAAATCTCCCAAAAGTACATGACCATTTTTTCTAAAGGTCAATAATAAATCCAACATTTTGGCCGTCAAATTAACACCTGAATAAGCTGCATCATTTAGGGATTCCCTGACTTCTGAAAGACAGGACGAAGTTTGGTAGTAATACCTGCCCTTTCTTTAATAACTGGGCGATTGAGGACCAAGCAATAATTTTACAAACCCTCTCGGAGAAATGTGAACAGGTTCAATAATTCTCATTTCCTCGTATTCTCGGAAGAGTCTGCAACTCTTTGCAAATTTTTTAATGATGTCACATAATTTGATTCAACAAGAGATATTTTCTTTTCATCCAATGGTAAGTCTACATAATACTTCCCATTTTTCAGTGCAATACTTTTTAAAAATCATTGATTCTGCCTTCATCATATGACAACAAATCAGAATTGTTAACAAAACCTATTGAGTCGAGAGTAAAAAAATTCTCTATTCCACGTTTAACAGAAGAATCTTCAAAAAAACGGACCCTGTTGCATAGTCTTTAATTTCTCTTCTTCGTCATGGAGGGGCACCGTCTCGATGTCGTAAAGTGTTGAGTCTTTCTTCGTTTCTGCACTGCCGTGAACATCGCCGTCCACTGTCTGCAACAAAAACCTTCATACCACGATTCAAGAGGCAGCAATCTTTTAAAATTTTGATTTGTTTATTTCAGGCGTCAGTCTACCGTCGATCTTGGAGATGTTTCACCAACGTTAAGGGAGAGACCAAATTGCTACTCAATCGTAGTTAATTCTTAGCTTAAGTCCTTAGCCATTCGATGAGGGAGGGGGGAGAAGGAATCTCATGCCTGTATTAACTTAGGGAATTTAATTCCACTAATCATTTGAAGACTACATAGAGAAATCGTCTGTTCGGCCTGCTTCCAAAACTCAGACTGGCAAAACTCTGTTTCCCACACAAAAGCCCGTGACGTCACAGAACCCCTATACGCAGGTGCACCTTGACCTGAGGTCTCGTCAACGTGGTGACCCTGTCAACGTCTGTGAGCTCGACTGTGAGAACAGCGCTATCTTGCACTCGGTTGTACGGGTTCACCCGCACTAAATTGCGCAAGCCACACCAAACGATCTCTCACACATACGCCCACATCAACAGGCGTCCGGCCCCACAGCGCCATTATCCAACAACCCCACGGGTCCGGGAATTAAGTAATTAGATTTAAAACTCCTTCAATAGGGTCATTCAAACAATTGGGTAAAACACGGACTGTTTCCGCGAAGGAAGGGGATTTGAAATGATTGCGGTCAGATTTCGAACCTTCCCCTAAGAAACAACTGTTATCTCCAAAGTGTATAATGCAAGGTGATCCATAATACAGGCCTGCCAAACATGCGATTGGGGTTCATGATTTGGGGCGGACATGTGAAGACCAAAATTACTACTAAATAATAATTACTGTAAAAAGTTTTAGCAATAAATTTCTTAGTAATGTCCAGTAATTAGTAACTATACATATTATTAGGAATCAGCTTATAATAATTCATTTATTTCTATTAAATCAAATGTAAAAAGTAAAAAAATATAAAAGAACTAAATTCACAAAAAAATCACTTATTCATCATGAATTAGACACATATTTGATATTTAAGAAATCATGAGTCAATTTGTTTATATTGACAAATTGATTACAGTAAAAATAATGCCAATACAATCAGAAAGCAAATTTAACATTTTACAAAATCAAATACTTTATGAACAAAATAATAATAATTTGTTGTTTGTTACATATACAATTTGTTTTTACAGAAGGTGTAAAAATGCTTATTTCTTCATGATACACAGCCTTAATAATAAAATCAACTTACATTAACAAGAACATAAAATCAATAAAATATATGTAAAAAGGGGGGAAATGTAAAACATATCTAATAGCTGCTTGGAAAATTATGCATTATCAATACTGATTATGTTGTCATGAGAATTGTATACACAGTTTTATTTTATAAATAATATTTAAAGATTATTTCAAAACTTTAGTGCTGGTTCTTGAATTGTCTTAGGTGAATCAAACAAACAATAATTTTTGAAAAATGTATTGGATAATATAAACCCATGCTCTCTTTTCATATTGAAATGATGCATATCAGAAACTGACATAATATGATAATTATTTCATTTGAAGTCAATAAGTCAAATAAAATTCAATTAACAAGTTTAAATACTTTTCAAGCTTCAATTGTACTATAGAGGCTGTTGAATTTTATTGCCTATTTTGCTCTGTATTCGCCAAATGTTGGATACAATTTATTTTTAGTCTGGTCTAAATGGTACTTTTGTTCTAACATACATTTTAAATTTATTTTTTAACAAGCTCTTTTTTAGTTTGAAATACTAACTCTTGTTTGACTATTTAATAATGGGAGATATTCGTGCTCTGTTCTATTACTTAAATCTGAAAAAAAAAAACGAGATTCTACTTTGTTTAGGCGATTACATGTGAACACCCTGAAAAATCTGTCGAAAAGACGAAAAACAAATTAATAATTATTTAAGAGTGGAGATTGATTTCGTAAAATGATTTCCTATTTCCGGGTCATTCTAGTTTTTTAAAGCAGTTATCTTAAAGATTTTTACCAATACCACTAGGTCCGAGTGGTAAAGTCGTGAAACAACACGTAAAAAGTAGAAATTGGTTAAATGCCTCAAAATGCTAGAATCACCCGGAAATGGGGGATCATTTTACGTTAAATTTATATGTGAAACTAATATTTCATTCTAAATTCTAGAGCGATTGTTTTTCTTCTTTCTACTAAGTTTTTCAGAATGTTTAAACACTAGAACCGCATTTTTTGTTTTAATACATAATTACCCAAGCAGTTATTAGGTATGTTTTATATATTTTATTTGTTTTATGTTTTTGTTAATGCAAGTTTATTTTATTATTAAGACTGTGTATCATTTCCTTCATTTTTAAAAACAAATTGTATATGTAACAAACATAGAACATTTGGTAAAACTTATCAAAATTGTTTCTCTGAACATTATTTTGTTCATAAAGTATTTGAATTTGTACAATGTTGAATTTGCTTTCTGATTGCATTATGCCATTATATTTTCTGTAATCAATTTGTCAATATAAACAAATTGACTCAAGATTTTTTAAATATCAAAAATGTGTCTAATTCATGGTGAATAAAGTTATTTTTTGTGAATTTAGTTCTTTTATATTTTTGTACATTTTTACATTTGATTTGATGGAAATAAATCAATTATTGTAAGCTGCTTCCTAATAATATGTATAGTTGCTAATTACTGGACTTTACTAAGACATTTCTCTGTAGTTATTATTTAGTAGTAATGTTAGTCTTCCCATGCCCACTCACAGTCGTGGACCACAGTTGCATGTTTGCCAGGCCTGTATAATGGATGCCCTTTGTAGTTTGCCAAACAGATTCGTTGAGGCAGCTAACCAGACGGAAATTCTCTAGACGTTGAATAATATCTAAACCAATGAGACCGTCTAAGTCAGTATGATTCAATCTTCATATCTTGGGCTGAGGCGAAATCCAGCCTATTTAATATTACACACAATCTGACAAAATGAGATACTTTAAACTTCAGATTCAAACCATCTGTGAATAAAGCAGGAAAAATGAAGGGAATCCGAGACCCCAAGTTAACTGATACCCCAAGTAGGGAAATATTGACATTTTCAGTACCTATAAAGGTGCTGATAGGTATAACGACCGACTGGGTAGAGATTTCTTTGCGTGCACACATTTTTTTTTAAACGGCAGCAGAGAAAAAGGAGCTTTGACTACCAGTGTCAAGAGAACATTTTTAATGGATAGGAGGGCCATCTCTCTTAATAGCGACATTAAGAACAGGGCAAATGCATTCGTCATGTCGTCATGTCCCAATAGTAAGGAAGTCTTGCACACGAAGGCCTGATGCGACTTAAGACATATCGTAGAAAAGGGTGATTTCGAACTATAAGTAAAGGAAAATCCCTTTAAACCACAGCAATGTTGGGGAAACAAAACATTTGCTACAAGGGCTGAGCTCCTTAGCACGTTCGATTTTTAAATCGTACAAAGAATATTTAAGGCAATCTGTCACTCCATGGTCGGATTTGTTGCACAACTTACAATATTTCCCTTTACTTTCATTAAAATTATTCTTAAGGAGATAAACCCTCATTTTTATTCCGTAAAGATCCATGAGACCTGTCGGCCATATTGTAACGGCTATCCGACAAGGAGGAAGACTGTTTTGGCGGGCAAAATTCCAGCGCTTTATTTTGACGCAATAGTGCTGCAATAATGAATTCGATTATTTCGTTGAACATCCATGATAGTGTGTAGCGAGGGCTATCTTTCCATGCTTCCCGACATTAATTCTTTCCGGATTTCCAAGGGAAATTTTCGGAATAAAACATGAACTTTCAGCAAAAAAAATCATTATTAAATCATTTATCTAATTCAGTTAAGTCTGTCTTTACTTGCTCAATATATATTCTTAATCTTTCAATGTTTGTAATTGGGTTGGGCTAGGGAAGTATTTCCTCAAATATTTTATTCCTTATGATATCAGGACTCATGAACCTTTCTGTTAATAGGTTCATAGCCCAGCTATAGTTGTCCGACGTAATGTTGAAATCCGCAATCAACTCACACAGTTTCGATTTCAAATAAAGCAATTTATCTGCTTCATTATCTATCGTAATCGTGCAAAACTGAAAACGTTTCAGGATGGTCCTAAATTCAAATTTGTTTGTGGAAGGGCTGCCCTACAAAACGGAACATTCCAGATCCAGTTTCACGAGAGGAATTTTCCTGCCATATTCCCGTCTGACACAACCCCCTCAAAACTAATTAATCCCTCCCGAACCGTTTCCAAAAATCTCATTTTGTATTTAAATATTTTAATTTGATGTATCCTATATATTTTCATCATCATCATCATCATCATCATCATCATCATCATCATTATTATTATTATTATTATTATTATTATTATTATTATTATTATTATTATTATTATTATTATTATTATTATTATTATTATTATTATTATTATTATTATTTTTTTTTTTTTTTTTTTTTTTTTTTTTTTTTTTTTTAATAAATCGGGGGACCTATGTTTTGAGGCATTTCCGTCCGTCTGTCCGTCCGTCAGTCCGGATTTTTCTCCGCAACCATCCATTGAATTTCTCGGAAATTTTGCATGAAGTTGTAACTTTGGTCAGGTTAGAAAGTGACATTCTCCGATTTTTGAAAAAATCTGGTTAGCCCCCAGGGGGTCAACAGGTTCCAAAATGGCAAAAAATTACATTTTTTGCCCTATAACTTTTCATCCATCCATTCAATTTCTCTGAAACTTGGCTAAAATGTGGAGGCAATTGTTCCTAATAGAAAATAAGTATCGCTGCCGTTGGAAAAAATCTGGTTCGCGCCCCCAGGGGGTCAAAAGCCCTTAAAATGGCAAAAAATGACCCTTTTCTCCCATAACGTTTGATCCATCTATTCAAATTTTCTTAAACTTGGCCAAAATGCAGAGGCAATTGTTCTGGATATAAAATGAGGATCCTTGACCTCAGAAAAATTCTGTTTCGCGCCCCCAGGCGGTAAAAGGGGGGTCAAAAATGCCCCAAATTGCCCAAATTTATTGCATTTTACACTCGCCTCATCGAGTCACATACAGAAGGGAGACCACGCATGCGCGGCTTGTTATTATTATTATTATTATTATTATTATTATTATTATTATTATTATTATTATTATTATTATTATTATTATTTATCTTACAAATCGAGTAGTGTGAAATTACATGATAAGGGGTCTATTTCCTATCTTGACTGAATGTATGTTTTTTTAAAATAATGCTAAAATTTGATGTTTTTCTGGCTTGACTTCTATATGTAATGTTATAAGAGGCGTTGACGAAGAGCCATTTTGGAATCATCTAAAGTATTTTCTGAATTGTTTTCAAAACGATCGTACGCGAAATATTCGTTGTGTTTGAATTCTTGGAACTGACATAAATAATGTCCTAATTTTGTTTATCTAAACTTATTATATATATATATATATATATATATATATATATATAGATATATATAATGTGTGTGTAATGTATGTATATATATGTGTATATGTATGTATATATATGTGTATATGTATGTATATGTGTATATGTATGCATATATATGTGTGTATATGTATGTATATATATGTGTGTATATGTATGTATATATATATGTTTATATGTATGTATATATATGTTTATATGTATGTATATATATGTGTATATGTATGTATATATATGTGTGTATATGTACGCATGTATATATATATGTGTTTATATGTATGTATATATATGTGTGTATATGTACGTATGTATATATATGCGTGTATATGTATATATATATATATGTATATATATGGGTGTGTATATGTATGCATATATATGCGTATATGTATGTATATATATGGGTGTGTATATGTATGTATACATATATATGTGTATCTGTATGTATATATATGCGTCTATATACATGTATGTATATATATATATACATATATATATATATGAATGGATCTATGTATATACACATATATATATATATATATATATATATATATATATATATATATATATATATATATATATATATATATATATGTACTAGTAAAATAGTCGTCCCAGGACGGTTATAAGTAAGAAATATAGCATTGGTTTTAAATTTTAATGTATTTTTAATTCTTTTTCATATGGTTAAGTTTACAAAAAGAATAAATAATGATCCCACGTTACTAATCCTGTTGCCTACAATACATATACATATTCCATATTTCCTAATAATAATTTCAATAGTTTAGGATTTTACCAAGCACATACTGATTATTGACGTTAAAGAACGCACCGATGTTTTTAAAGAGTTATTACGTAATATAATTCAAAATTTGATGTAGAGCAATTCTTTTTTGTAATATTTTTTTTTGTATCCAACTTATTTAAAACGTTTTGTAGATGCATGTTTGTATAGGCGCATCTCCTAAATGGTAAAGTTTACAAAAAACTAATTTATGGCATATTTTTATCATTGTCAAAAATACACATGCCTGTATTATCTAAGGACAAATTCAGGCTGGCAATTCAAGCTAGATTCACACACATACACATACACACACACACACACACACACACACACACACACACATATATATATATATATATATATATATATATATCTTGATTGAACTTTAATTTTAAATATTTATTTTGGCTTTACTGCTCTCCCTCCAACACCATTTCCTAATGCGAGTTAAATATCTACCCCGTCTATCTCCTTCTTCGACAACCGCCCCTCTTACCCCAATAAGTATGACGCACGCCCCCTCCTCCCTAAGTGTTTTAAACACCGCAGCCACAAAATTCCCCCTACCTCCACAATTAACTTAATCACTCCCACTGCCACCATCTGTTCGAGCTCATAATCTATATTTGCATAAGCGGGCTTTGAGATTAATTCCCTCTACTGCTACTTTCATTCTGAATTTGAAATATTTCATTAATTGACACATCCATTAATAGTTTCGACTTCCAACGTCTATTTTCTCTGAACTATTTGAAGTCACATGCAGGAAGTCGCGTATATTTTTTAGGCATGAATTTATACACAATTTTATTGTTCTCTGAGTAATTTTCAAGTATCATTTTGGCCTAAATGTCCGGGATTATCTGTGACCATAAAATACCATTTCTTGGAGCACTCAATATTTCGAAATAAAATAGAACATCGTTCGGCTTCTTTGTTTGGACTGTTTAAACAGTTTGGATCATTTAAATTTGATACAATAATATGCCCATAGTTCGAATCGTGTTTGATCTGTTTCAGAACTTATATTGAAATATTTGTTTTCCCTATAATCTTTTTCAAATCATTTTTCACTGTTGCATTTTCAAGATATTCAACTTTAATAATTAATTAATATTCAATTGTTATTGGTCAGACCTTCTAACGATAAGAGTGTTATCTTTGAAAAACCATGGCTTAAAGGTCATTTTGTATTTGCATTCCTTGTTTGAACACTTGATGAGTTAATAAACTTGTAAACTATGCTAATTGTATCTATTTCATCACTTCATTATCCGTATATATATATATATATATATATATATATATATATATATATATATATATATATATATATATATATATATATATATATATATATATATATATATATAATAAAAATAAAACAATCTGACACCCAAAAGATTCTTACCTCCAACACCAAAATAATATGAAAAAATAATTGTACAGAATGACTAAACCGGTGAAAGCATTCTACATTAGACAAAACAACTTACCAATGGCGGATCTAGCCTATATGTAAGGGGTGGTCGTATTTGAGAAAGCCATTATTGCGCCTCTAACAAAATAAAATTCACAATAACACACAAGTGTATTAGTACTACAAAACAAAACAATAAAATTAAAATTACTAAAAAAGTGTATTAGTACTACAAAACAAAACAATAAAATTAAAATTAATAAAAAAAGTGTATTAGTACTACAAAACAAAACAATAAAATTAAAATTAATAAAAAAAAGTGTATTAGTACTACAAAACAAAACACTAAAATTAAAATTACTAAAAAAGTGTATTAGTACTACAAAACAAAACAATAAAATTAAAATTAATAAAAAAAGTGTATTAGTACTACAAAACAAAACAATAAAATTAAAATTAATAAAAAAAGTGTATTAGTACTACAAAACAAAACAATAAAATTAAAATTAATAAAAAAGTGTATTAGTACTACAAAACAAAACAATAAAATTAAAATTAATAAAAAAGTGTATTAGTACTACAAAACAAAACAATAAAATTAAAATTAATAAAAAAGTGTATTAGTACTACAAAACAAAACAATAAAATTAAAATTAATAAAAAAGTGTATTAGTACTACAAAACAAACAATAAAATTAAAATTAATAAAAAAGTACTACAAAACAAAACAATAAAATAAAAATTAATAAAAAAGTGTATTAATACTACAAAACAAAGTCCTTCCGTCGGCACTGACTTGCAAATTTGTCAATTACTGTGGCATTGGTCTAGTTTAATCACCCGATTAATATGCATCAATGCTAGACCAGTAAGTCGCTCCTCGGAAAGGCGATTTGGCAGCAAAGTTTTTATCCGTCGAAGTGTCTAATATGACTTCTCAGACACTGGTAGTGTGCAGTAAATGCGTAGCAGTTTGTGAAGCAGTGGTTAGAAATTATTGTCACAGTGAAAAAGAGCGGCATGTGCAGTTTTGTCAAGATCACCACTCTGGTTGACAAAGTATTTGTGCCACTGAGAAATGATTCCAAAACACCTTATTTTGTAGGTTATGCAACACAGCACAAAAGTGGTGCATACCAGACAAGAGCTTCATCAATGCTGTTTTGCAGTTCATCAAATTTGAGTGTCGCGCAGAGAGATGGAATAAGACGTGACAGTTTGAGCGCCGAAATATTACTATCTTCAAATCGCTCATTTAAAGCCGATATTAACTCGTCAAATATATACAGTTCTGTGGTAATATTCTTCAGTACTGTCTGATGGTATGTTGCTTCTATTTGTTTGTCTTTGTGTTGCACGAGGAACTGTGATTTCTACTCCAATTTCGGCGGCAATGCTATTCACTTCGATAAATATGACTTTGAACTCAGCAACATCATTTAATCTCTCAGCAGCCAGCATCTCTACACCATTCTTTACTTCTTGACTCGCTGTGTACAAATCGACGTCTTTGACAGAGGTAGCGTGTGTGCTAGTGCTTTTGACAGACTACATAAAGCAACCAAAAAATTCTTTGTCGAATATTGATAAGCAGACTAGCTGCCTTGGACGTTGCATCTATGTCACCCCAAAACTGGAAATTTCTTCCAATGCAAATGGCAAACTTTTCAAATTAGTCTTGACAAAAAGCACAGCATCATCGGGTTTCACAAAGAGAAATAAGTTTCTGTTTTTGCAGAAAACCACATCCAGCATGCTGCTGTGTGATATATTTTGTGAAAATCACTGTTCGTTTTGCAGATGAAAAATAGTTGCTAATTTCTTTGATTGTAGCAGTACAATTTCTCATGTCTAGAATAGATTAAGCCACGTATTTTCACACGAAAACAAGAAACTCAAACAATAAATTAAATATTCTTAATAAACAACAACATATTTTCTGATCGACAGTGCTCAAGATTGTCCATATAACAACATCGAATCCCTACTTCATCAACTAACCCCGATACTTAGATGATCCAGACAAGTTAAATTAAAAACTACGCAGTTTGAATATTTGTTCGACTATTCGGGCAATCTACAGGGTATCAAAGGTTAATTGATGAAGTAGGGCTTTAAGGTTGTTAATTATATGGTCTATCTTGGACACTGTTGATCTTCACGATCGTCAGCAGATGTGCTGTTGTGTATTTAGAATATTTGCTGTATTGTTTTTGTGTCTTGTTTTGGCGGGAAAAGCTGTGCTTTCATCTATTCTTAATTGATTTATGTTAGTCTTATTTATTTTTAGTCTTTATTTATTTTAGTCTTAATTCATTTATATTAGTCTTATTTATTTTTAGTCTTATTTATTTTTAGTCTTTATTTATTTTTAGTCTTAATTCATTTATATTAGTCTTATTTATTTTTAGTCTTATTTATTTTTAGTCTTAATTCATTTATATTAGTCTAATTTATTTTTAGTCCTTATTTATTTTTAGTCTTAATTCATTTATATTAGTCTTATTTATTTTTAGTCTCATTTATTTTTAGTCTTTATTTATTTTAGTCTTAATTCATTTATATTAGTCTTATTTATTTTTAGTCTTAATTAATTTTTAGTCTTTATTTATTTTTAGTCTTAATTCATTTATATTAGTCTTATTTATTTTAAGTCTTTATTTATTTTTAGTCTTTATTTATTTTAAGTCTTTATTTATTTTTAGTCTTAATTCATTTATATTAGTCTTATTTATTTTAAGTCTTTATTTATTTTTAGTCTTTATTTATTCATATTAGACTTATTTATTTTTAGTCTTTATTTATTTTTAGTCTTAATTCATTTATATTAGTCTTATTTATTTTTAGTCTTATTTATTTTTAGTCTTAATTCATTTATATTAGTCATATTTATGTTTAGTCTTAATTCATTTTTAGTCTTTATTTATTTTTAGTCTTAATTCTTTTATATTAGTCTTATTTATTTTAAGTCTCTCTATATTTTTAGTCTTTATTTATTTATATTATTCTTATTTATTTTTAGTCTTTATTTATTTTTAGTCTTAATTCATTTATATTAGTCTTATTTATTTTTAGTCTTAATTCATTTATATTAGTTTTATTTATTTTAAGTCTTTATTTATTTTTAGTCTTTATTTATTTTTAGTCTTTATTTATTTATATTAGTCTTATTTATTTTTAGTCTTTATTAATTTTTAGTCTTAATTCATTTATATTAGTCGTATTTATTTTTAGTCTTTATTTATTTTTAATCTTATTTATTTTTAGTCTTATTTATTTTTAGTCTTAATTCATTTATATTAGTCGAATTTATTTTTAGTCCTTATTTATTTTTAGTCTTAATTCATTTATATTAGTCTTATTTATTTTTAGTCTTATTTACTTTTAGTCTTATTTATTTTTAATCTTGTTTATTTTTAGTCTTTATTTATTTAGTTGAGCTTCGTTTTTTCAAATCTTACTATTTAAACTAAACACTTTTTTCACGTTAAATTTTTTCTAATGTAGAATTTTTAAAGGTGTTTTTAAAAATCTTTTACCTCTATTCATCCCAAACAATCCACACTGCTACTAAGACGTAAGGGGCTACTGTCAATTAGAGGCCATATTTATATGGGCATACTAAGTGGGGAGTTGTGCAGCGAGATGCTTGTTCACATTTCATTTAAATTTCTGCATGTTGATACAGTGAACAGGGAGGGAATTCCAAAGGCAAGCGGTTCAAGGGAAAAGACTACTAGAGCTACTAGCTTTCTGGCATCTTGGAATCTCTACAGTGAAGGGGGGAGATTTTGCTGCTTGAAGGGTTGGTCGGAAGTGTTTACGTTGAAGGGGAACAAGTGAAGCAAGTTCGCCGGCACATATTCTGTCGAGGTCATTGTAAAACAAGCACAGAGATGCAATATTGCAGCGACGGGACAGGGGCTGGAACATGGTTGACAGTTTTAGACCTATTAGTTTAGAGACTCATTTTTGGATTCTGTGTTGGTGCACCTGTCTAGATGTTGCAGCAATACTCCATGCATGGACGAATGTTGGCTTTGTAGAGATGCAATACTTTCATACAGTTAGTTTTTTAGTATAATCTTAGTGTGGGAGATTACACTTTTTCGGGTGACAGCTTAATGTATTTTGATTACGTGTGGTTATTTAGCATTTATATGTATATACACGGCGTTTCGAAAAATCGATGGCATAACTTCGGGATTATGTTCCAGTGTGTAAATAATGAAAAAAGTACCCATAATACAGGCCCGGAAACGCTTGATTTCCGGGTTATAAGCCACTGAAACAAATACTGATCCACATTCTTTTTTCCCAACAGATGACGTCTGTGGAGTCTTGCATTTTGTACTGATTAGTAATTGTTTCAGGTTTATTTATAACGTTCGAATGACTGCTGTAAGGTAACATGTACACAAAGCAACAGAAAGCAGATATGTTTGAAAGGGTGTTGACTATTGGCTAATTGAAATAATATTCTTTGAGAATGAGTATTAAAAAAAACAACGAATCCGATTGGTCAGTTAGGTAGAGTAAACGCTACTTAGATATAGAAGCAATCGCAAACCATACATCCACGCATTTAGCCAGGTGATTTCCTTCAGGAATGGAACATGAATGTTTCTGTGTATATTACTTGCCATAAATATATTGTGATACTACTACTATATGCTTGGAACACATCTACTACTCCTAAAGGTGAGTAATGTGGGGTTATATTTGGTTTAATTTAATTTTTATGTTAAGAGAATCAGGATAGAGTGGAATCCCTTCGTTAATTAATAGATATTCCCTAAATATAAGTTTCTATAGATTATCTTAAAGGGTTTCCAGGGGACAAAGTATAAACCTAACTTTGAAAATTCAAATATATTAGATTTACAACGAATTTGATCTATAGTCATTAAAGACCAACGAAGCAAGATTCCTTGAATATCAATTTACTCTTTAAGATCCCTTAAGCTAACTATTAAAATTTGAGACATTTTTATCATGTAATGGGTTTAGACAAAAATTAGAATAAGTACTGAAAAGATAAGGTTTACTATAATTATATATCGACTTTAATCTTCATCGAGGTATATAAAGTGGTGCAAAACTATTCTGTTCATGGAATTAATCATACTTATTCTGGGACGTATATTCTTCGAATATATATATATATATATATATATATATATATATATATATATATATATATATATATATAGCACAATCACGTTGACACACCGGTTCCCGTTAGATCACCGAAGTTGAGCCTGGCCAGTAGTAAATGGGTGACCATTTGGGAATACCAGGTGCTGTATGTGCTCTCTGCTTATCTCGGCATTGTTTCCAGTCGTCTTGTACTACTACTTGCCATTGGAATCAAGCAATGCCGACCCAGGAGAGCGGTTGTTAGAGATTGCGCAACCCTTGCAATTACAAATTCACGCGCGGGCCTTCCATTGGACACCTTATCGGCGGACAATTACCACCTGGACAAACCCAATATATTTTTACACGAACTTTTTTCACCCATCATTTTCTTAATATTTTTTCAAATGTTTAATTTTGGCTTTTCTATTGCCAACTTATCTATCTGTATAATTCCTCTGATGATAAGATCTCGATCTTTGAAAAGCCTTGGCTTAAGGAAAGAATAATAAATATAATTTTATTACAGAATATACCTTGCATTGAACAATCGAGTTTGAAATAAATTTGGACATTCGTGCATGTTTATCACTCTTCGTCCATCTATCTTTATATATATATATATAAGCTCTAATGCAAAGTTCCGAATACGTTCGTCGAACACTCTCGACTAGTCTTCTATCTGTGCCAGCTTCTAGGTACATATAGATCTTAATTTCCCTAAATTACGTGACAGTTTCCGTGGGCCGAGTGGATATGGCTGACTCTATGTACCGGGTTCGCGCCTCCTGACCGTCTGAAATTGTTACTTCCCTGCACTGATGAGAGCAATAAGCTTGAAACGCTTGCGTCTGTAGGTATAAATAATTTAATATTTATTCATAGAATAGAAGTTAAGATTGGACGAGAGGAAAAAACAACGCGCGTATTCGCAGCAAAATAACATTGTTGTACAGACAAAGAGATCTGTTTGGCGAATCTATCACTAATATTACCAAGCCAAGGTAGGCGAAGGTAAATAGGGCATCTGTCTACAGAAGCTATTTTGCTTTTGTAAAAATGTAATATTTTTGTTTTAATCGTAGATTGTACAATGTCTAAAGGATAGCGAAAAGATCGAAAAGATGTCCTTCCCCCACATCATAATAATTCCATTATTTATTTATTTAAATGTAGTTGCAGTATGCACTACGTCCGGATGACGTCACAGAGATTGGACATCCGGGTCAAACAACACGTGCCCACAAAAATTCGCAATGGAAATTATTTACCAACTGATGATTTGAATAATACTTATGGCTCGTCGATAGGTCAACATATCATAAACAATCGCACCTGTGCCTCTAAATTCAGTGTCGACTTATTCTCCATTCTTAGTAAGTCGCACTCCCCTTATCATCTCAAGATCTTAGAAACAATTTATATTAAGTCCTTGAGACCTTCTCTTTGCAAACAAAGAGAAAATCTCCTCGGGCTTAATGTTGTTTCTATTTGACTGAACTTTTTTTTTTTTTTTTTTTTTTGATTTTTTAATATTTTTTTTTTTTTACCCCTTTCCCTCGCTATAATTCTCATAGCATCTTTTTATATTTTTTATACATTACCTCGATATTTGGCTCTGTTGAGCGAGGTACGAAACCGGTCAGCTGCCGTTTCATCTTTTTAATTTCTTAAATTCATTATGAATAATAAATATTGTCTCTTCAATGCTATTTTAAAGTTTTGTACGACAAAGAAAATATTTAAATATATATATATATATATATATATATATATATATATATATATATATATATATATATATATATATATATATAGAGAGAGAGAGAGAGAGAGAGAGAGAGAGAAAGAGTGTCAGGTTGTATATGAAAAGAAATCAAATAAAGTGCTCGATCATATAAGATAGCTAATATAATTTATTTAGATACTGTATATTACATATTTCAGCAATGTACCGCGGTTTCATCCAAAAGGGCAGATTTAGACATCTTTAGTTAATATATATATATATATATATATATATATATATATATATATATATATATATATATATATATATACATTCACCTGAGGCTCCAGGGCAATACTTCAACTTTTTCGTTGAGTTCTGTCGTGTGTAGAAATATTTATATTCGCCGCTTTCAGTATAAATATCACTTAATTTCTTCGTAATCACGTGACAATCTCTCGTAGCCCCAAGGACTAAGAAAAGGCTTACAGATTCAAGGTGTCTCTGTGAATTAGGTTCGCGCCCTGTGACCGTCTGAGATTGTTATTTCTCTGCGCTGATGAAAGCCATAAGCTCGAAACGACGTCATACGTAGATTAAATATTAAAACAATATAATTTAATATTATAAGAAGTAATTTCAAGTAAAATTGAAAGTAGAGCACTATCGGAGAGATTGAAAATAGACATTCATCTGAGGCCTCAGTGCAATACTCCGACTCTGTCGTTGAGTTCTATCGTGTGTCTAAATATTTAAACTCGCCGCTTTCAGTGTAAATATCTCTGTAATTACGTGACAATCTCCCGTGGCCCCAAGAACTAAGTGACCGTCTAGGATTGTTATTTCCATGTGCTGATGAGAACCGTAAGCTCTAAACGATGTCGTATGTAGGTAAAATATATAAAAAAAATAATTTGATATAATGTATGTATATATATATATATATATATATATATATATATATATATATATATATATACATTATATCAAATTATATATATATATATATATATATATTTATTGACAAACTAGAAGAGTACCCGACTCAAAGGCAGCAGCAAACGGTGTTTGGTCATATTGTGTTCTTGATATTAAACTTCATACGTAACAGTTTCCCAAATTAATTAATTTATTTATTAAATTGTTAGGTGAAAGTACAAAGCCCCCTCCTCGTGTTAAAAACATCTTTCTAAATAATAACGTTATTATTTAACGATCCGTAAACTGCATCAGATTATTTCGAAAGCCATTCTTAACAGGTGAAGGAGCTTTTGTTTACTAGGTACGTGCAAAAATCGCCGTGGCTTATACAGACTATAGCTATTAAAACGGGCTTATCATTTCTTTAATTAGTTTCCATTTAAATTGTGATTGTGTTTGAAAGATAAAAGTCCAAAGTTAATCTCTAAAAAACGTAATTTTACGCGTGAAAATAAATTTTATAATGAAAACTTAAAAGATACAAAAATTCAGTGAAATTAAAATTGAAGAAATTCATTAAAAAATCTCTTAAAAGATAAATTTAAATTTTCTGGAATTATTTCAAAGATAATTAGTAAACTAAAATCTTAAGACACCGAATTAAAAAAGAAATGTACTTACTTTTTACTAAAAATTGCATATTTATCCAAAACCAGCCAAAGTTTATTATAAAATACGTCAACGATGAAATGTAAATAAGATCATTCAGAGATTATATGGGAGATCATAAACGCACTAATTTTTCATTTTATTTTTTTAACTTTTATAAAGAAGATATTATTTTGTAACAGTTTATCGAAATTGTATAATTATTATACGATATTTTTATTAATTATTTTTACTTATTAATGCCATTTAATATTTCATTGAGTTCAATGAGATTTTATTTTCCAATGTGATATAAAAATTAGTTAAATATTGACTAATATATTTTAGTTTTAACCATTTCATTTTGTTTTAAGCATATTTTTGTATAAAATGTTCAAATGTATTTTATATCAAAAACTTTCTTTTTTGTATGTGATAAAACTTTTTACGTCGTAAAAATATTTTTGGTGCATGGAAAAATAATATAGCCGCCAGCGATTAAAACATTGAATTAAAATTCGATTCTCAAAACTTTAAAAAGTAAATCAGCATTTTAGAAACACTCTTAAGATCAACAATAAATTTTTATCTAAAAATTGGAGCAAAATAGATGAAATGAAAACGAAGTTGTTTACATTTCTTTGCCATTTTTTAAATTTTGATGATGGTTGGTCACGGTGCAAATCCCGTCTGTTTGTTGCAATACTGGGCATTCATAAATCTTTAAGTTAATCGTTAGTAGAAATTATCCAATTTTTTAAATTATTTCTTTCGGAACGGCCCAGTTTCTAAATTTTTTCAATTTCTTTTTATTTTCAAGATTATAAAAAAATTCTTACGCTAATGATTACACGTTCATACGCGAAGGAGAAATGTTATAATATCGCATTTAAACATTTCCCGGAAACTGTTATTAAAATTACATAACACATTTTTTGCAATTATATTATTTTTTGGAGTGAAAATATTGAATAAACAATACTTTATTCAATTATAATATCATTAATTCGAGAAATTAATTTTTCTTCGAGTTATCAATTTTATTAACACGGAATTTAGGGGATTTTTTCGTAATATATTTTTGATTAAATTTTTTTTTAAATTCATGCGTTTTTTATTAGTACTTAGAAATGTAACTTTAGTAAAGGTGTAGTTTGTTTTCATGAAATAATATATTTTCACTAAAATTAAATAAAAATAATGGGTGCATTATATTTTGTGATCGTTGAATTATAAATACTGAAAATTGCATTCAAATTGGTTGATTTCCTGAATTTGGGTGAATTTTTAAGTGAAGGGAGGGGATCAAAATGTTTTTACATTTTATGGATCGGCCATTCATTTTGCACGTACCTATTGTTGACTATTCTGTACTTTCACTCAATAATTTAATAAATAAATTAATAAATAAAAGTTAGTACAAAACTTGGCAAACCAGGAAAGTAAACGACCCAAAATAGGAAATCTTTAATATCAGGAATTAAATCTGACCGAACACCGTTTGCTGCTGACTTTGAGTCGAGTACTCTTCTGGTTTGCCAATTTGTTTACTATTTTTTTTATAATTGGAATCTTTTCATTTTATTTGAAAATACTTTTTAAATAGATTATACTGAAAACATTTTAAATACTTTATTTAATTTTTTAAATCGTCTAATATTTTTTTTTATAAATAGAAATGTAACAAAATATAAATGTATAAAACATAATCGTAATAACGTATCCAATTCAGAATAATCCCGAAGAAATACTTTTTTATTCGACTGCATGACTGATTCACACGTGTTCAAACTTGTAAAGTAAAAAAATCCTTGCACTACTGTTTTCTGATAAACACCGCTTGTTGGTTTCCAATTTTAAGGCCGAAAGCCGTCATCAAGTGGACTGTTTCTATTGTACTTATAATTGTTTTTCCACATAATTTTTTTGTATGTTCAGATGTAGTTGCTTGAAAAGTAAAAATCTCACGGGGGGGGGGGGATTAAGCTGGACTTTCTTTTTAATATCACAAACTTCTCATGATTTCCCTTTATGTATTGTATTGAAGATTTTAATAAACCCACTATGAGATATTCATCCATATTTTTCCTTGTGACATTTTCCCCTATTTATTCACTTATGCCATTTTTACCGGTGCCGTTGTACCTGTGACATTTTACTGTGACATTTTTACCTGTGCCATTTTTACCTTAATTTATATATATATATATATATATATATATATATATATATATATATATATATATATGTGTGTGTGTGTGTGTGTGTGTGTGTGATTAATACGGAATTAATATTCCAACGTAATAAAAACAGAAAATACCAAAAGTTGTGTATATTTTAATCGACATTTCGTCTTTATTCCATCACTTTCTTAAGATGATTCATTTAAAGAAAAACATAGAAGTAAAAGTTTTAAAATACGAAGTGCTTCTATAACGTATAAAATATTTTGTTCTTTATTCGAAACGAAACATAGACGTTAATATTCAAAATATATGGTGCGTTTATGAATAAAAATAAATTGTTTTTTAATATCGAAGTTCTATTGGAAATGTGGTGTAACATAACTAGCCTGGATCTTAATTTAAGTTCTGTTCGTTTAGTATCAGTTTGCTGATTAAAAGAGATAATTTGTAGAAACCGTTTCGTTGTTTAATTGTGTCAGAGTTTATAATGAGTGCTGATTCAAAAAGTCGCCGGCAATATTTATTTGAAATTGATTTAATGAGTGTAGCTTGTCTAAAGTTAAAAGAATGATAAGAATTATCAGGTGTAAGAGAATAGTTTATTTAGTAAATTGTTATGTTTTATATCTCTTTTATGTTTATCAAGCCTTTTCTTAAGTGCACGTTTAGTTACACCAACATATATTTGATTGCAATTGTTGCATGTGCAACTATATATTTCTGCTTTAGATGTGGGTATTTTAAGAAAAATGTTTTGTTGGTTTTAGTGTTAGTTTTATGGCTTGTATTGCAGTTTGTATTGTTGGACTTCCTAGTTTATTTAGAGTGTTGTAAATTATTGTATTATTGGTGTGGGTAGGTAAAAAAGATGTCTGTTTATAAAAAGTGTTCGGTGTATATGCTTTTTGTTTATTACTCCTGGAAAATATTTGTAGGCTTTTTCCTTTGCATATAGCGTGAAATATGTGGAGTATTTTACCGAAAACATTGCAATCCGTAACAGAACTTTGTACATTAAATCGGTGTATAAAAAATGAATAAAAAATCATTCCACTTTATAAACGCACGACATATTTTGAATCTTAACGTCCATGTTTCGTTTCGATTAAAGAATAAAAACATTCTTTCTACGTCATAGACGCATCACATATTTTTGAATTTTGACTTGTATATTTTTCTTCAAATAAATATTCTAAAACAAGCCTTGATATGTTGATGAACATACAAACAATTTTTGGTTTTCCCTTTTTCATATATATATATATATATATATATATATATATATATATATATATATATATATATATATATATATGACGTAGAAAGAATGTTTTTATACTTTTATCGAAACGAAACATCGACGTTAAGATTCAAAATATGCTGTGCGTTTATAAAGTGGAATGATTTTTTATTCATTTTTTATACAAGCATCCCCCATATATATATATATATATATATATATATATATATATATATATATATATATATATATATATATATATATATATATGATGTGTGTGCGTGTTTATTTTGCTTGGAACATATTTTGTACTGGGATTCTCGGTGCTGGTTTTATTCTCTTTAATTATTGGACATTTATTTTCTTTTTATTTTCAATAAACCCCAGACTGTCTTCTTGGCAAATGACAGTCGGAGACTTGTACGATAATAAAAAGGCATGAGCATGACAGTAAGCCATGGGAAACAGTTCTGAAAGGGTGGAGCAGGTGGTAAGAGGAAGGGTTTAGAGCTCAGCTCGTAATTGGTATGTCGATTCTGTCCCTCTTGGATTTCACCTTTGACGACCCATAAAATAATAATAATAAAAAAAACTCTTTCTATTTTGAATGAAGTTTTGTCAGGTGAATATGTAGATGTAGGCTGTAGTAAATAAGTAGCTGATCTGGACTGACATCTTGAGACAAGAGGATAAAAAAGGAGAACGAGGTACGATGAGAAAGAGAGAGAGATAGAGATAGAGAGAGAGAGACGGAAAGAGAGAGACGGAGAGGAAGGAGGAGAGAGGGGAAGTGAGGGAGAAATAGGTAAGAAAATGAACATATAAGCTTAGTTGTATACAGAGAGAAATCTTGGGAGTGAGGGAGAGAAAAGGATTAATTAGCTATCAAGGTATACATTTAGAGAGAAAGAGAGAGAAAGAGAGGAGGGACTGAAAGCAAGATACAAACTGAGAAAGAGTTAGGTAAACATAGAGGGATAGAGAGAAATACATAGAGAGAGACAGACAGTGAGAGCGAGAGATAGATAGAGAGGGAAAGAGAGGGAGAAAGAGAAGAAAACTAATATGAAAACCGTATAATATTTTACATACATCTGAGAAAAGAGAAAGGAGGAGGTGAGAGGGATAGATAGAGGGTTAGGTGGGATGGAGGGGGGGGGCACAAAACAAAAACGGCTGAAAAGAGAGATAAGAGGGGGTCAGTAGACAATGTGTTCACCTAAAATCTCTTCAATTTTTACTTTTTACATATAAATAAATAATTTCAGAAGTGAGAAATTCAATAAAAGTGATAAAACACGAGAGAGAGAGAGAGAGAGAGAGAGAGAGAGAGAGAGAGAGGGGGGAGAGGGTGAGAGAAAGAGAGGAGGCAGGCACGATGAGATGTGGCGGTAAATGGGGGCGGTGTAGGTGGTATCTCCAGCATCATATCACAGTTTCCAGATCTGCTGGTGGCGCCAATTTACAGTCGACAGTCGTGTCATATCTGACATCTTCTAACACCCGCTCTCCCCGCCAACTCACGGCACGAATTCTTCCCTTATTTTGAAGGCAGACATCTAAGTGTGGGCCAAAGTGAGGACGAACTTTCCCATTGTTTCGGATTAACGTGTCAGCCTCGTATTCCCAACCGGAGCTTCGTATAAATGTCTTCGCCATAATTCTATCTTTGAGCTAAATGGACAGGGCCCGGTGTGGTCGAAACCGGCGCCTTGGTCTCACGACAATCCATTGTTTTCTTTTCCAATAAAGAACAACGAGATCAGAGGGGGGGGGAGGGGGCGGAAATTCATTACTTTTTTGTTTTTGGTTTAAATGTAAGACGATTTGGATTTAGTGTCATGGCAGCTTGTATTCGAAACGAGGCAAGTTAAGTATTTACCGAAAAAGGAAAAGTATTAGGCGGGAATGCGATGGCATATCACATGCATGCACCTGTCGACCCACACGCGCACACATACGCCGTAGAAATGCACACACTTATATGATTCAACTAAATAGGATATACTAAAAATAATATCTTAAAACAATACACGAGTGTTTTATGATAATCATTTTGTATATTAAAATTATATAGCACGTATCACAAGTTAGTTGAAAAAAGTGCTCAATCGTAGATTCTACAAGAGCTAATATACATTATTTTATTTAAGAACTATCTATTACAGTCTCTGTTGAGTGTACACGGGTTTCATCAATCTGGTTGTGCTGGATTTTGGATAAAATCTCGGAAGCTTTGGCAACAGAAAGATGCTGGCCAATCGATTTGTTTTGACCAACCGGATTTCACCCCAAATCCAGCATGACCAAATCGACGAAACCCCGGTTTACCCAACAGACACTTATAGTGATATGATGATGTTATTGTTATTAGCTAGCTGTTTAAAATAAATTAGTTGAAAATTATATATATATATATATATATATATATATATATATATATATATATATAATCAATTGGCACTATACATTAGTTTGATCATCGATTGATACTTTCGGTTTCATGGAAACACTGGAAATTCAGTCCGCAGGGATAAATATACCAAATGTAACCGAGTCTTCAGCCGATGTTGTGATAGTCTAATACACTATTGGCTTTCCCCTAGATTAAAAGAATTAGAAAAAATTGGAGCAGAACTCTTATATATTATTCCCAAACTGCAATAAAAAAACAACACAAAAACAAGCTCCAATCAACATTGACAGCAAACATAAACAAATTTGAATCAACCAATGAGCCCATAGGTTTCTCATGTACAATTTTAAAGGAGAATTCATAGTGCATTACACTATCATAACATCGACTGAAGAATCGGTTACATTTGGCATCTTTCACGCTTGCGAGCTGAGGTGTCTTTGGAGTATTTTAAAGGGTTGTTTTTAAAATTCAAGTATTCTGAAAATGGCCGCCTACAATGTTAGATAGTTACTTAGTAAGAGAGACAATTCAAGGATTAAACGTTTATTTAAAAAAAAGATTTCCAATTAAGTAAGATTTCTTGAAGTTCAATTACCGTTGAAGACCCCGTCATATGACGCCTTCAATTTGAGATATTTTTCCGCGATTTTTATTTTAATTCATATACATTAGTGCCAGTATTTACCAGTTCAAAGTTTTTTCTCGTGGGTCTTATGTATACTTTATCTTCATCATTAATATTATTATTTACTGTTGTTTTGTATACAACATTAACTGTTAAACATTTGTTTATTAATGGGCAGTTACTTTTTATTCTCCGATTACATTTTTTCTTCAGAAGCTATGCAACTAGTTTGCTTAAGCACATGAGTTTTGTTTTCTTTAATTAATCGGGGCTTAAACGGTTTAAAATATTTATATAAATATATGTGGCTAGGACTGTACACAGATTTGAGACTAGAATACTCGCCAGCCATACTCCAAGGTCGACTAAACAATTAAAATCGTTCAGTTAACACATCCAAACAGTTAATAAATCGCGTTCACGTCTCTCCTTGAGCTGTGCTAGTTCGTTCTTTTGGGGTCTAATTGACATTACGCGTGCGTTCTCGGCGGCCTTTTAAAATTCTCTTCTGTTCTCCAGCTTTTTGGTTCATTTGTTTTTATCACATGAAGATGATTCGACGAAGAATCGAAAACGTTCGGGATACATATGGAACATACATTTATTGTTTTTATTTACACACAAAACAGATCATTAGAAAAATTGAAAAATGAAAAATGTATAATCAAGTAGATGAATTGAGTTATTTTTTAACAATGTTTGCTTAAATGAAAGAATGCTGCCTAAATACACACACAATACATATATATATATATATATATATATATATATATATATATATATATATATACACACACACACACACACACATATATATATATATATATATATAAATGTAAAAGGAAAAACCAAAATTATTATTAATGTATTCATCAACGTTTCGTCTTTATTACAAGCCTTCTTTAAGATGATTGGTCTAAAGAAAATAACACATAAAGTATAAAATATTTGAAACAATGGTAGTAGGAGGAGAAAAGCTTAAAAACTGCTTATTGAAAGAATAAATTATAAGCTACAAATAGATGGTAGCAGTGGGAGAAGTTGAGTTAGCCGTGGAAAGTGTGAAGGAAAAATAGTAACGGTCGGAGTTATTCAACCATTAGGGAGGGGAAGTGAGTGTGTGTGATATAATCCAAAAAAGCTCGCTTATCAAAAGATAAGTTAAGGGTTCAAAAAGATGGTAGCAATGGGAGACATGAAATTAACTGTGGAAGGTGTGACAGGCAAGAATTGGTAGCGGTCGGACTTATTTAAATCATGAGGGAGGAGGAGGAGGAAACTTGTGTCATGTTTATAGAAAGTTATAAAGTTTGTATCGAAGCAGGATACGGAGGGGTTAAACATTAAAGTCGCGTAATATGATGGTGTAGGCGGGAGGGAGGGAAGAGGACGAGAACAAGATATAGCAAGGAGAAGTGAATGTATATACATATATAAACATACACATATATACACATTTAAATATACACACATATGCACACACACAGATATATGCACATATACCCACAGCATATATATGGAAAATAAAACGGGGATCAGTGATATTATTTATGTCATGACGTCTTCGGTGTTATTGACTTGAAACAAATAGTCGTTAGAATATTAAAAAGTGTGGTTTTGTTCTTTTTTCAAAATAAACCATAGCTGTTGAAAATTGAAATGAGTAAAATGTTTATGAAATGAAATGGATATATATATATATATATATATATATATATATATATATATATATATATATATATATATATATATATATATATATATATGTGTGTGTCTTTTCTATTTTTTAAATTCATTTTATTGTAGATATTATGTGTAAAGTATGTTGAGAGTGTGGTATAAACTAGCTAGTCTGGATCTAAATTCAAGTTTTGTTCGGATGAAATCAGTTTGCTGATTAAAGGAGATAAATTGTAGAATTCATTACGTCGTTTAATTGTGTTAGAGTTTATAATAAGTGCTGATTCAATATTTATTTAAAATGAATTGAACAATTCTAGCCTGCCCCAAATGAAAATAATGATCGTGTTATAAGGCATGGGTCAAAAGTGCATTCAGAGAATTGCTACTTTTTATATCTTTTTTATGTTCCCGAAGCCATTTTCTTCAGTTTCCGTAAAGTTTCCCCTAAATATATCTGATGAGAATTACTGCATGTGACAATGCATATATATATGAATTAGATGTGTTTTTCTTAATTGTTTTGCTGTTTTTAATATTTGTTTTTTAGTTTGTAATTTAGTTTTTATTGTCAGAATTCCTATTCTTTTTACACCGGATAATTTTTAGAACATAATTTTGATAGGTACCCAGCTAAACACAGAAATCAATAACAATGTCCCAAAAGAATAGATTCATTGTTAAATAGCTCGGTAAAATTTATTAAATTAATTCCACATCACAATGCATATCATCCAATTAGAAAGGATTAAGAGACATCAAGGTCCACCATTTTGTATTTCGGGATAATTCTAGAACACTTTCATTCAACTGAGATACATGCTGAGTTTAAAAATTATGTCTATATGTAAGGAACTGTTTTAGTATTAATACCATTTCTTATAGTCAACTTACATTTACAAATCATTCATTCATTCATATATATATATATATATATATATATATATATATATATATATATATATATATATATATATATAATTTTTTATAAATAAATTCTTATTATACACAGACATATATATTCATCTACACTAACAATCATCAATGTAGTTGATGTAACTGTGCTGCCGTTCGAACGATTTGAACATTGGACCCAAATAACTCCAATCGACCATTCTTAACTACTGTGAGAAACATAAACCCTATATTTTATTTACGAACATAATAAATATCTCTCTCTTTTTAATTTCTTTTTTTGTTGTTTTTTGCTAGGGATGGGGAATCCTATTTACCGAATCATTTCAGAGACTCCAACTGAGAGATATTTTTATGATTATAACCGTTCCTCAAAGCGCAATTGTTTGGATTCCTCTTGCCCTTGGTTCACTGGGTATATTTTTAATATAGTTTTTGAAATTCTTTTTAATGAGCGCGGTAGCTCCTATGATTACTGAAATGATCGCGATCTTCATAAAATTCCAGTTTCTTTTCATTCGTACATAAGACCTTGGTATTTAGTTATCTTCCCCCTCTTAGCTCTATTTAAGCCAACATCATACAAACACTGACTTGGCCTTGGGTAGTTACTGTCTCCCTCTTGTCACATATAACTTTGTCAGATTTAACAGCTCCATTTTCTAAGTATGTAGCTGTAGGAAATGCATAGTCATAGTGGATGACCTTTTTCAACAGTTCATTCTGGCATATGAACTTGCTGCTACACTGGATATATATATATATATATATATATATATATATATATATATATATATATATATATATATATATATATATATAAAGTATATATATATGTATATATTTATAAATAAATATTAATTACGTACAGACATCGATGTTTTATGCTTACGCAATCTTCAGTGCAGGAAGCTAATTCCAGACGGTCGACAGGCGCGAACTCCGACTACAAATCGCCACTGATTCGCAAGTCAGGAGAGTTACCGGTTAGTCACCAGAAATCAAATCACATCAAATCGTGTTGGATCTCGCAATGAAACTAGTAGTATTGCAAGTTATTAAATTCATTCAGAGTGACCAGTCTTAGTAAAGGGGGCTATACAATATATATATATATATATATATATATATATATATATATATATATATATATATATAATGAGAGAGAGAGAGAGAGAGAGAGAGAGAGAGAGAG